>PVJA010004932.1:17115-82404 GCA_004027025.1 Myocastor coypus | reverse complement strand
TGAGATTGCCTCCTACTCCTTGTTGTTATCATTTTGTATGGAAGCGACCTCTGCACTTTGGTGGTGTTATGCTGTGTGAATGGTCGTTTGGTCTGGAGACTCCAAGGTGGTTCTTCTACAGAGGTTCCTGACTCTTGTGTTCGGGCTCTGGCTGCTAGCTTTTGTGAATCTTGGCGGATGTGGTCTGTAGGTGGAGGTGGGGCTTTGGGATTGAGTAGTTCTGATACGCTTGTGGACCAGATCGGTTGCCAAACGGGCTATTTGATGGGTTCGGTTCTGGAGCTTGGGCTGGAGGGGTTCAAAAAAAAGGCGGGGGCGGCGGGGAAACGGAAGGCAGGCCAAGGATCCTGACCCAGCCGGCACGCGGGCTCAGCTCCCAGCGGTGCGATTTGGGTCTGGGCTTGTACAGGAAGTTAGTCACGGGAACGCAGAGGCGGGGCAGAGGGGCGCAGGGAGCTTACCCGCGGCGGGTGCGCAGGCTCAGCTCCCATTGGTGCGATGTCATTATTTTTTCTTGTTTCAGAACCTTTGTTTGTTTATTCAGTCATTTTTATGGCCGGCTCAGCCACCCTGCGGGCAGGGCTGGCACAGCATGTGGTGCCGGGGATTGAACCACGGTCCCTGAAGCCGCCCAAGCTTTCCCAAACAGGCATTCTAGACCACTGAGCCATCCCATTAGGCCCTCTATATTTTCTTTTACCATTTATTATTTGTTTCGATCATCACAACCTTATATGCAAAGCAGGATAGCATCTTTTGTCAATTTGTAAACTACATATAACATAGCTAAGAAATAAAGGTTGATATTCAGAATATGTATGGTACTCCAAAAACTCAACATCAAAAACCCAACTAAAAATAGAAAATTGACTTAAGCAGACATTTCTCAAATGGAGACATACAAATTGATAACAGGTGATTAAAAAATGCTCACAATATCACTAATCATCAGGGAAATGTATACGAGATTTCACCTCAATCTGGAAGAATGCTATAAAAAACCATGGAGATATAATTGCTGGTATGGATGTGCAGAAAAGGGAACCTTTGCACACTATTGCTGGTAATGTAAATTAAAACAGCCACTATGGAAAATAGTAAGGAGGCTTTTCAAAAAAAATAAAACTATAACTGCCACATGAACCAGCAGTCATGTAGTGGTTGATACATCCTGTCAACTTGGCTGAATGACTCAGAGGCCTGGTTCCCCATTGGTGGGAGCCTCACGCTAAGGTACAATTGTTTCCTCTGATCAGGGCCTACCTAGGATATGATTGGCTCCTCCCTAGAGCTGGATCAAAGGCCCATCCTGGGTTATGATTGGTTCCATCCTAGGGCACAATGGGCCCACGTCAGAATGACTGAGCACAAAGAGACTTCTTAAAAGGCTGAGGAAGGAGTCAAGACTTCACTTCGTTGGAGAAGCTTCAGTTTTCGCATTCAGCCTGGACTTCATTGTCTGGCTTGCAGTGCAGACTCTTCACCTTCCAGCTTGGATCTTTCGCCATCTGTCGCAGACTCTTCAGTGTCCATTACAGACACTTCAGTCTTCCATGGCAGACCCATCAGCCAACGGATAGAGACTTACACAGCGTGCTGTATGCAGTGAAGTCCAGACCTCGGGATTGAATTCTTCAGTCCAGAGCATTCAGATGCTTTCTGCATGCTTTCTCATCTGACTCTGTGGTTGACTATTGTAAGCCAACCTTATAATTCCTTATAGATTGTATATTTTGTGTTAATATCCATTCCTTGTATTATATCTGTTCTGTTCCTCTAAGTGAAATCCTGACCAATACAAGTCCCTTTACTGAGTGAATATCGAAAAGACATGAAAAGAGTATATGAAAGACATCGTGCTGTTTGAAAATAAAAACAGTATTCTCCTTTATCCCACCTATAATCTGAGAGGTAAGTGGATCAGTACTATTCTTATTTCATAATTTGATACAAATTAGCAATTATGAAGCACCTGTTACCAGCACTGGATTGGAAATTTTCCAGTAACTCTAAACCTTATACTATCTTATCAAATGAAGTATCATTATTATCTTATTATAATGAGAAAATTGAAACTGAGAGAAGTTATGTGACTTAACCAGGGTTATGAAAGTAAAATTAGTAGTTTGACCTTGGAATTGGCCTGTAAAGTTTTAAATTCCATACTTCCTTTAACGTAAACTGCTGAAAAAAGAAAGTAAAAAATCTGTTCGTTTGTGTTTTTTGATAGATTATTACTATGTAGTCTAGGATGGACTTGAACCCTATAGAGTTCAAGCTGGGCTAGAATTTAGCATCCTCCTACCTTAGCCTCCCAACTGCTGGGACAACAGGTATGCATTACCTTTCCTGGCTAAATAGTTTCTTGATATCTGCTGAGCCTTCTCTTTTTGTGTGTGTGTGTATATTTCATCCATGCACTGGAATATTTACTACAATAAATCTAGGCCTTATTTTTTTTATCGTGTTTGGATTTTGATTGTACAGTAAGGGTGGGGAGATCAGATTAGATTCGAAGTACTAAATTGGAATGTGAAAACAAGCTTTGAGATAAAATATTTATGCCACAAATATACTTTCCTCTTTTTAAAAAATAGATTATGGTATAATCTTACATTTTTAAAGAGCTTCAGAGAGCACTGACAAAAAAGGATAATACAAGCTAACATTTTCATGATTCATGTGATAACGTTTTTTTTCTTTTGAGTAATACAGACATTTATGTGTGTGGCTTGTAATACAAAATTCCACTTTTTGAAGCATAGATTTCAGCCTTTAATATCTGATGATTTCGATGTAGTTTATTTTTATTTGTGTTTTTTTTTTTTTTGGTGGGACTGGGGATTGAACTCAGGACCTTGCACTTGCTCAGCAAGCATTTATTCTACTGAGCTATCTCCTTAGCCCCCGATGTAGTTTATTTTTAAAGAGATGAAAATTATCTGAAATTCAAGGAGAGAATGAAATTGCTGCATTTACAGTAAGTATGTTCTCAGAAGATACTGTGAAGCCGTCATGAGAAACACATTCCTTTTCCATTTCCTTTTAAAGAAATTATATTATCAAATAAAACAGGATCAAAATATAGGAAATTACTAAGTCAATCTTCTTGCTCTTCTGACAAAAATGCAAGATAATTGATGTGCTGAATTTCATCTCTAAAGATGACACTACAAAGCTTATGGAAGTAGGCAAGGCCCATGACTTATTTTCCTATAAGTAGAATAAATCTGAATAAAGATACATTCTATTTAGTATATCAAGTGATACAGCACAACACACGGTTCATTAGACACCTGGTTTGCAGTATACAAAATTCAGTATGGATGGATGCTAAATACCTGACACAATGCATCACAATAGTAGGTTCACTACTGGGGATGAATATTTTAGGCAGTGGTAAAATGCAACAAGGATTTGTAAGCCTATAGCAAAGTAACCTCTACTGTTTCAGAAAAAAAAGGCTCTCCTTATAGTTGTGAAGAAGTTAATGACAAGATGTATGTCTTCAAAATCAGTGGAGGGACATAATCAAGAAAAAGAGTAGGATGAATTATTCTTTCTAAATTATATCAATGGTCTAAATATATTTTGCTAACTAAAACTAGATTGGTAAGTAGAAGTTCAGTGAATCAAATACTCCTGCCAACGTTACGAACCATTGTACATACATTTTATCTTGTACTTAGCAAAAGGAAAAAATTGTTTTACTAGTTACTATTCCTTTCTCAAGTTCTAAGGAGGGTAGAGAAGAGGTGTAGTAAGGTTAGGAAGATGCCAAGACAATTTGTGATTAAAATAGCATTTATGTAGAACCCAAGTGGATATCTGAAGGGCCCCTCAGGCTGTTCTGGACTCTTAATCATATGTTTTCTGCCCAACAGTTCTATTTTCCCTCAGCACTTATTTCAAACCTTTTGTGGCAAGAAGCCAGAAAAAACATGGATTTGGTTAGTCTTTGAAATTACTGTATCCCTTGTTAGAAATAAACTTTGTACTTCATTAAAATCCAATTCATCCTCCGAAATCCAACTCAAATGTCACCTCTTATTTATGCATGTGTCCCAAATCTGTGCAAGCCATTGTGCACTTCTCCTCAGGGTTGTACAGAATGTAATTTATTGTGCCTTTTGCGGCTCCCTCAGTGCTCTAATTACAATCGTATAACTCTTCCATATAAATACTTCCTACCTTTGGGAATTACTTACTATGAATACTATGAGTTTTATCAACTTAATTTTCTTAAAAAAAACCAGGGCTTGATCTTGTGACCCTACGCTTGCCAGGCAAGTGCTTAAGCCCCTAAGCTATCTTCCTAGCCCTGAGTTTCAAGAACTTTTCTTTTCTTTCCTTACCTTATTTATTTCTTCTCTCTTCTTCTTGTTCTTGTTCTTGTTCTTGTTCTTGTTCTTGTTCTTCTTGTTCTTCTTGTTCTTCTTGTTCTTCTTCTTCTTCTTCTTCTTCTTCTTCTTCTTCTTCTTCTTATTATTATTATTATTATTATTATTATTATTATTGCTGGCAGCACTGGGGACCTTGTGCTTGCCAGGCAGGTAGTTATTCTACTGAGCTATCTCCCTGACTCTCTCCGAGTTTCAAGAATTAAGCAACCATATCATACCCATTTCAGTGTTCTTAGGTGTAATACAATACACTGTACTGCAGAAGTAGGTGCTTAATAAATGTCTAGTTAATACACTGTTCTCTTCTTCCTTTCAATTATATCTACTATTTTTTCATATGGTTTAATCCTAATCCTCTCTGCCATAACTACTCTATTAAAAGTGTTCTCTTTGTTATCAATGACATCTTTTCTTACTGAATTCAATGGACAGGTGCAGTGCTCTTTCCACTAGGCTTGCTAAGTTGGTAAAATTTAAACACAGAGCTGTTGCAACAGCTATTTTTGGTACCTGATAAGAATGGGACCAATACAAAGGAAAGTAAGCCTGAGAAAGTGATATGACATCATCTAAGCACCAAGGCTAAGCCATGTTTTATGTCAAAATCATTGTGGACTATGACATTACATGAGCCAATAAATACAAGCCTCCTTTTATTTTAAACTAAATTTCAAGACAATTTCGGTCAATTATCTGACATATCTGAGACAGTGCTAACCTAGCCAATGCTTTCCATATCTACATTTCCAATGCAGATCTATTTCCCAAGCTCAGCCTGCTTATAGGCTTTCTTTCCTTGAATTTCTCAGAGATATGTGAAACTAAACCTGTTTTAAAGTCACCTATATTCTCCCATGATCATTATTTTGGCAAAGAGTACAGTACCTTGCAAGAAACCTGTGTAGCTTCCTTAACTTTTCTTTTCTCTCCCTTTAATCAACCAGGTTCTATTATGCCCACCTACTAAGTCTCTCTACTTGTTTTTCCTTAGCTGATGCCCTAATCTGGGTAGTACCACTGTTCCTTTCATGTAATGTTGTAGCAGTTTCTTGGCTGCCTACTTTCTCCCCATTTTATCCACTTTTTCAATAACATGTTTATGTGTTACATCACCTCATGCTTATTGTAACAAGTCCCACAATACTGAACTACAGAAATAACCACATATCTCCCTTCTACCCATCTCCCTTCCACCCAAAGTAAACAGTATTTACTGTTTGATACTTCTCTTTACAGCTATTTTTTTTTTTAAAAAAGTATTAACATTTTTAGATTCGGAAAATCATTCCATTTTTATGGAAATGGAAAGTCATAAGGGTTATTCTATAATTTGCTTTTTCTTTAACCTTACAGTAGAATATGAGTATTCCCTCAGACCTATTCATAAAACTCCAACTTATTCCTTTTAATAATTGCATAATATCTAATATGGCATGGCAATATCAAAATTTGACAATTTATTTATACATCTAAGTGTCATCCCTCCTTTTACCATGGGAAAAGTGTTGTAATGAACATCCTTATAGCACTTACATGATCATATACTGGTATTCTCATATTTACATGATTTCTAAAATATATCCCACATTTAATTTTACAGAAGTTTAATATTTAAAAAGTTCTAATAACTTATTCTTTCTCCAGAAACATACATATGAGATTTTCTACCATCTCTTTAGCATAGAATGGTGTCACATTACAAAATTGTTGCTACTGAACTTAGGTATGTGTAGTAAAGTGACATATCATACCCATTCTATTTCATTTAAAATTTTACCTTTATGTACTTTTTAATTTTAAAATGTAGGGACACATACACATTGAGTAATTCAAACGATACTAACACATGGGAAGTAAGTCTGCTTCCTTCAAATCTGGCTTTAAAAGCTTTTTTTTTGTTGTTGTTGTTGTTTTTATTTCCCCCAGATCAGCTATCGTTACTACTTCCAGGTTTTAAAGATATAATCAGCTTTTTTTTTTTTTTCATTCATGACCTTACACTTGCCAGGCAGGCACTTGTGCCACGGAACTATCTCCCCAGCCCAGATTTAACCAGTTTCTAAGTAAAAAACATTTAAGTAATTTCTTTTTAATTTTATTAATTTTAATAAGAAAGAAATAATGAGAGTTTCAAAACACATTAGTAGAACAGCCACAGTAATTTTTCAGTGCATATCGTTGCCTTCAAAGTGCAAGATGCAGACATGATAACTTTTGTAAACACTATTAGTAAAAATATTTCTTCTCATTTAACTAAACAGAAAGTAGTTGTATGTATAGTCCAATAGTCCACAAAAGTAGTGGGTTATCAGTAGAACAGGCAATGTCAGAAGTTGTTGACTTGAGCCTTTTAGAGCTCAGCATATTAATATAGCTTTACTTTTCATACTTCGTGGTTAGACTTTTCTACTGGATGGTTAAGAACAAGATAAAACAAGAGCTATACAACAAACAGTGTAACTTTTGTATCTGACAATGTCAGTCAGGTGCCCTCAGCATTTACCTTGAAACCATGTACAGCACTTCGTAGAACTTTTGTCAGTGTCAGCTGTCTGGATGAGTCACAGCCATTGCTTGACCAGTTTGCTCTCTGTGAAAGCCTGAGAGACTTTTCTCTCTAGGTGACTCTCCTTAGGGACACTATACATCATCATTCCCTTTTGCCTGTGGCCCCATAATCTCTTTGAACAAAAAATTTGGGACACCACTGAATTATAGGATGTTATAGTACAGGTTTTCTTATGTCCAGAATTCTTACTGACATAGAGAGGCTAGGGCCAAAATACTGGATATCATTTTAGCCCTTCTTTTTCTTTAATCTTTTGGACTGCAAACTTAAGTTGTTAACCCTCCAGAAGAGGAGCTTAGTGGTATTATTACCCTATAACATAGGCACTTGAGCTTAACATCACTGTCTTTCTGAATATCAAACACCTTAGACTTAACATGGAACTGGAATTTCCCATTAATCATTGATATTCTAATAAATCCCTATGGAATATGATAAAAAAGTTACACATGTTTACACAGAAATTTAGAAAGCTAACCATATATGAAATTGTAGCAGGTCAATCCTATAGCATTTTTTCCTTGTCTCTTATTGTCTTTTATTACCCTATTTTTTAAAACAAACATTTACTTGAGAAAGTATAGCAATAACAGTTACGACGTTAGAAGGAGCACACATCTAAAAGACCAGAATGACAGGCATTCCAGGCATAGTTTTAGTATTACACATTGCTATCCTCAGTGTCAAAAACCTGTTGGAGATTCTTAGGACCATGTCTAAATCATCCTGTGTGCATAAGAGCATGGTTTTGCCATTGCCATGTTAAATAATTTCTTGCATTGTGCTACTATAAATCATACAAAAGAATATCTGTGCTGATAATATTTCCCAAGCAAGCAAGAGTATATCTAGATACAAGTGAAATTTCTGGACTGGATTACAGGTAATTAGCACTTAAAGATATCTGCCATGTAAGCTGTTCTTGCCATTGATCTTGTGCTTCCCCACTGGGTTTTGGATAGTTTCTAAGCCTCAGAAAATGGATTCCAGAGTTCTGCTTGATTTGACCCCTGCTAGGCAGCTCTTTTATTGTCACTTTCCTCTTAGATCTCTACAGTCTAACAAGAAAAACCTTCTCTCAACCTCTTAAATGGACCGAGCTCCTTTCTTACACTAAGCTGATTCACATATAAAGTCTCTCTAGCAGGTGTACTCTTTGCTCTTCATTTGACTAACTGCCATCTTTCATACTATAGCTCTGATGTTTCCCCCATAAGAATATGTTCCTTGAACTCCCGATCTAGATCAGGCACCACTATGCCCCAAAGAACCCTGTGTTGCCCGTGGTCCGGCTATTACACTGTATTAAAATCATGTGAGTTTGATGAGGGTGGGGTCCAATCAGTGAGTCCCTAGTGTTGATCAATATATAGGTAGTACCTAACAGACAGTTACTGAATGAATGAAAAACTAACTAAAACTAACTAAATAAAGGGTGCTGTATGTATTCTTGCCTTACTTTTGAGATCAAAGAGGCCCTGAAGATAAAAGAGTAGAATCTAAAGCAAGCAGGGTGGCATAAGTAATACAGTACAGGGTTGATATTTTGAGGAGCTAAACATAAAGGAGCAGATATTTCACCACTTAACCAACGGATGAAAATTCTTAGTCTTGACTTCTTGGAATCATTTGCACGCTCTTAATCCTTACTGAGCCTCCACATGGATGCTAATGAAAAGTCTCATTGAGCATCCAAATTAAAACTGAGTACTTAATTATTCAGGCATCATCTGATTGGTTAAACTAGCCTGGCTATTATCATTATACTGTAGAAATCAGAAATAGTTAGGACTACATTATATCAGATAGTAGGAAATGAAACATCTAGTAGTTTAACATCTTTTTCTGCACTAACGAACCTGAGGAATATGATATACTGTATTTTCACCAATAGTAGCACTTATGTCCCTAAAATTTTCTCAGTGGGTAGAATGTAGAATGATTAGAATTTCTAAGGAGAGTCAAATTTTAAAAATGTGCCTAGTAAGATTTGCCTGAAGTCATGTTGCTAGCCTAACTACCAATGGCAGAAATGGATAAATGGATTATAATCTTGGTTTGTAGTTCACTGCCTTCCCTAATACTAAGAAGAAATACCTAGAAGTAATTTCGGAGTGAGTCTCTCAATGTATTTAGGTAAATAGGGCATGTCTTAAAGTCCTTTTACCTTTATAGTATTTCTGAACCTGGGGTGTCATGCTTATTCTACTGAGCTGTCACCCCAGCCCCTCTATGTTGGTTTTGTTCATTTATTTACTTACTTATTTTGATGGGATCTTGCTATGTTGCCTAGCTTGGCTCCTGACAGGTCAAGTGATCCTTCCACTTCAGCCTCCAAGTAGTTGGCACTACAAGTGTGTACCATCATACACAGCCACTGCTTACATGGATTTTTTAAAAATGAGAGTATATTGTTTTTGTCATTCAAAGTCACAGATATTTTTAGGTAGCTTAAAATTTCACTTCTACACCCAGTTTAATTTAGGCATCAGATACGAAGGACAGGAATTTGTTAGCTATAGCAAATACAGAACTTAGAGTGATGCCATACTATACATGCTAAAGTAGCTTGCATTCTAAGAAGCTTGCTGACTAAGCATAAGTGTTGAGAGATCACTTACTGCAGGACTGGGTCCATCAAGAAAAGTGTATCTTTAAAGTATATTTTGGAGTATGATCAAGATAAGGTATCTTGGCTCACCTAATGTCATATTTGATGTAAAGCCACTCTCCAGACTGTTGTACTCTGGGCGCTTAAGCTATCAGCATCCACAGCCAGTAGATAGCCTTGGGTATTCTATGTCTGAAATCAACAATCCTCTTAAAAGTCCACATGCATGGTAAGCTTTCATGAGCTTCAATTTTGTCTTGATTAACTTCATAAAGTGCATCAATAGGAACAAAACATTCTTATAATAATACTGGTAACATGTAAAATCATCTCCTTGGGAATTCCTAGTTTATGTTAACTGGTTCAAAAACTTCCTGACCTCCTGAATATGTCGTACACTTCACTGAATATGCTAGAAGAGAGAGATGAAGAAGCAAACCCTGTAGAGCTATTCTTACTTCAAAACCACAGCACAAAGATGGGCCTCAGTGGGAAATCCTCACAGTTTTTGGGAACTATGACCTTAACCCCCCCATGAAATGATCATGCCTGCCATATAGAACAATTACCCAAAGGCCTGTGTAATTGGCACAATAAAATTAAATATATGTGGAATAATACTGGCCAGCTGAAGATAGTAGCCATGAATAAGTTCCAAGAATTATATTGGAGGGGAACTGATCCTGTGTTTTATATTCCTGATTATCTAATTAATTCCTTCATTTCTAAAGTAATTAGAATAAAGACACTGAGATAATCTAATAATTTCTGTACCTGATCTTGGCCATAAGGCTGTGAAGTGGTTCCAATCACTTCGGAATGGTGAATCAAAAAGAGCCACTCTGCATATGACCACTGACTCTTTAGGGAAAGATATACTAAGCCTATGTGATGCTGCAATTGACCAGTTTGTCAAAGAAATGGGAAAAATGGTGCCTGGCAGGATGGCTCAGTGGTCTAAAGTGCCTGCTTGGGAAAGCTTGGGCAGCTTCAGGGACCACGGTTCAATCCCTGGCACCACATGCTGCCCCAGCCCTTCCCTCGGGGCAGGCTGAGCCAGCCATAAAAATGAATGAATAAACAAAGGTTCTGAATCAAGAAAAAAATAAATAAATAAAATTTTAAAAAAAGAAATGGGAAAAATAAGCTTGTACAACTTGATTTATGCTTGGTGAATCTATTCAGGCTCTGAAAGAACATCAGATTCTTTCCTTTATATGTTAGTGAATCTTTAATTTTCTTCTCCCACAGGAATTTCGGGAGTTTCTTTAGCTTAATATCTACAGATTTTGGAAAGGAAATTGAGATAGAAAATCTTCCAGGCATGGTGGCGCATTCTTGTAATCCCACCACTCAGAAGGCTAAGGCATGATGATCTCTATGAATACAAGGCCAGCATGGGCTATATAGTGAGTTTCAGTCTACTCTGAACTACATAGTGTAACCTTGTTTCACAAAACAGACTAACAACAAACAAGCAAACTGGCAACCCAAACCGAGAAAACCATGTTTGATCATTGATTTTACAATTATTCTACTGCCTTCGATGTACTGGTCCAGTGTCAGGTAAAATTATAGAACCCACTTTCTTTCCCTACTTTGTTTCACTCTTAACCTGTTGCCCACAGATGTATCTGTTCTTATATACTGGGACAGAATACCCAATACCACAACTTGAAGGACAAAAGATTTGGTTTGTCTCACAGTTTGTAAAGATTTCAGTACACAGTTGGCTGGCTTGAAGGTAGATCAGTATGCACAGTGGTGAGGTGGTGGAGGAAAGGATACTTGTGGCGAGGAATTAGGAAGCAGAGGGAGTGCAGGAGCCAGGGAACGAGACACACCTTTCCTCGCCACTCCTCTAGTGACCTGCCTTCTTCAACAAGTTTAGCTATAAACTTATCACCAGACAACCAGAGCCCCATTTATGAGAGCATAGGACTTTATGGAGACTTCTAGACACAAACCATAGCATAACTCATATTTGCTCTTCCAGTGGTACTTATTTCTTGTTAAATGACAATGGAATAGTTTGGAAAATGAAGTAAAATGGAAGGATAGTAACAGATTTTTAAAACTCATACAAGAAAGTAAGACCGATTATTTTCCTGCTCTCTTTTATACTAGTTTCTAATTTTGTTTCTCTTCTTGTTTTGTTTTTTTGTTTGTTTTCAAGACAGCATCTCACTGTACAGTTCAAGCTGGCCCTAAACTCACTACATAGCCCTGACTAGCCTTGAACTTGTGGCAGTCTTCCTGCCTCAGCATTCATGTGCTACGATTACGGTGTATATCACTATGCCTTCTAATTTTGCTCTTTAAAAAATGTTTTCTTCTGAAACTTAGTTCTTAATTATTCAAGGTAAACATTTTTTCTTTAAAATTTGTAAAGCAAACCTAAGGATAGCCAAACTTTTTTTTTTTTGATATAGGGTCTCCCTAGGCAGTCTAGACTCATAGTGATCCTCCTGCCTCAGTCTCCCCAGCACTGGGATTAGAGGCATGTGCTAGCACATCTGGTTCCAGGTTTCAAGGCCAGCATGGCGTGTAGTACTGGGAATGGGACTCGGGACCTTGCACTTGCCGGGGAAGTGGTTATGCTACTGAGCTATCTCCCAAGTCCAATAGCCAAATTTTTATTTTAATGAGTATAGTTTTTTAAGTTAATACTTGACTTAAAAAAAAAACTGCCTTGAACAGGTTTTACTTTAGCCTTAACTTATTCCATTCCAATTTGCCTATTCCTACCTCTTAACTCTGTTCAGAAGTTTATAAAGCTGATGTACTTCTTCTAAGAGAATTCCTTTAGTGTATAAAGGCCAGCCAGCTAATTGTTTAGAGCTGGTGACACACATTGTATACTTAGATGTACCCACTTGGCTACCAGGCACCTCAAATGTATCAGGCATAACTGGCTTCTTGACTCTTCCACCATATGCCTCTTGATCACTTTTCCTATGCTCTTCCCCATTTAGAAATGCCAGTTTTACTCAATCACTGCCCTACATCCAACATCAAAATCCTGGGATCATTCTTGGCTCTTTTGTGAGTCTCATCTCCTTCATTTAATAGGCACAGGAGGAACAAGGAACAGAAGCAGGGAGACGCATCTGGGAGCAAGTAATCCAGGTAAGCAATAAGGTGCCTTAGGCGAAGGTAGAGCCAGTGTGGGTGATTTCAACTGGACAGTTCCTTCAAATGACCATTCTTTGATAATCTCTTCAGAATCTATTTCAAATCATCCACATTGCCTCCACTCTGGCCTAAACCTCCTGGCTTACTGCCTCCCTCATGAGTCTCTCTGGTTTTCTTCATGGTCCCTGCACCTATTTACAATATAGTGGTCAGAAAGCTTCAAATAAAATCTAAGGCCAATCATAGCACTTTTCTGGTGCCACTCCTCCACATTCGTTGTCTCTTGCAGAATAAGTAGCAAAACTCTTTGCAATGGTTCCACAAGGATCTGGACTGGATTTTCCTTTCTGGCTTGTTCTCTTTCATTCTCCCTCTTCTTTAGTGTATGATATCAGGCCCAATATTCTTTTTCGACACACTAAGCATTCTTCTGCTTTAGAGCACTTACATTCTCTGTTTGTGCTTTCTCAGAAATACATGTATTGGCCCTTTATTTCACATAGGACGCTTGTGAAGCATTCACTTATCAGAGAATTTCCTCCATCAGTGCACAGCACACTGCATCACTCTCTCATCTTCCTTCTGTGCTATATTTTTCCTCATAGTACTTACTGCCACTAACTTTGCTTATTGTCTGTCTCTGTTGTAGAAAGTTCTTTGCAGGAACAAAAAATTTTTTTGGAAGTCTATAATATACCAGATCCTTTCCTAGGCAGTGAGAATATAAGGTAAACAAAAAAACCCACAAATATTCTTATGGAATGCTTATTCCACTGTTGCATAAACTGTTATATTTCTTCAGCAAATATTTGAAGAATCTTTTGAACATGCATAGCATACATTTAGCAGACTAACAAGAATGGTACAAAAGAAAGAAAAACTTAGATTAGCTCATCTCCTCTTAACTCTGTGGGGCATTTGTCATATCTAAAAAGAATTGTTCTCTCATCTCCAAGGTGAAAAGATGAAAACCTTAAAAAAATCTCAGGGCCCTCAGACATTCTGCACCCCTAACTTCAAGGCACAGTGGCTCCTTTCTGACTGCACTGAGGAATGACAAATACCTATATTACACTAAACACTTGGTGCTGGCACAAGGTGACTAGAGTCCAGTGATTGCCTGGAGTATTAGATTAGGAGGGAAGTAGATAAGAAGTGCTAGAAATTAATAAGACAGGCTTTAGGCTTCACTAGACAGAAAAATTGTTTTCTATCAAAACAGAATAATACTAGTATTGGACATGGTGGTAGCCAGATCCAGATAAAGTGGTTTGGGAAAGGAGAGGAAATTGTCTTCATAAAGAGGCAGCTTGGTGGCTCAATAAAGAGGTGAATCTTAAAGACATTTAGGCCTTCCACACAGAAAGGGAAGGAACACCATGCCCACCACTGAAGGTGCCCTTGCTCACACCAGCTCCTCCTCAGGAATCGTGACTTCTGCAGATTTGCTGGTGTTAGGCACAGCCAGAAAGGAAGTGTCAAATTGGGAAAGATCTACATGCATCAAAGGGAAAGATGAGGAAGCAAACAAAGGACAACAAGTCTCACTTCCCAGATTAAACCCAGCTAGAAAACTTTCAAGAAACTTGCATGGAAAATGGCTGCTAAGGAGAGGGACCCCATAGGCTAAGGTTTCTCTTCAAAGACTCAGTGCTACTGCCATGTCCTCTCATTATAAGCCCTCCTCACTGTATTGTTTTCTTCTGAATTACAGGTAACTACCATGACTTCTATATTTCTCAGATTTCAAGTTTTCCTTGGCCTTACTGATAAAGACATGACCCTATTTCTGTGTCTGTCTGTCTGTCTGTTTGTCTGTCTGTCTGTCTCCCTTCCCCCCTTTTCTGTCTCCCTCCCTCCCTCTCATTCTCTCTGCCCTTTCTGTCTCTGACACACATAGGCACAGACAGACACATAGACTTCATCTTTTTCTTTCACGTGGTATTTGGGATTTATACCACAGCCTTCTCTCTTTTTAATTTTATTTTTATTTTGAGACAGGGCCTTTCTAAGTTACTAACTTGCCCAGGCTAGACTCAAATTCACAGCCTTCCTGCCTCAGCCCCCCAGAGAACAGGGAGTACAGGTGTGTGCCACTGTGCCTGGCTTCCATTTTTCAATAGCTGTCACCTTGTAGCACTGCCTCCATAATTGGCTTCTATTCACATTGACAAATGACAGCTAAAAATCTCATTTTCATCTTTATGAAATCATATTGCCATGTAAACCCCTCCAGACACATGCCATTGGCAGATGTACCCAGACACATACTGTCTTTGAATTCAGATGACTTCACAGCAGCCCAGAGCTATGCATTCTATAAACGCCTGTGCCAAAATAGTATTCCACGAACTGACAGAGTAATACTGAAATAGGGTGATTGAAAGACCCTGCCCTGGAGCTAGAGCAACATTTTTCATGCTACACAAAATGCATTCCTACTTAGTTCAAAGCTATTACACCCATCCTAGGAATGGTTACCATTGGTGGCTAGGTGAAGGATCAGTCAACATGAGCAACTTACATTCCAAAACCTTAGAATCAGCCAAATACTTGTCCAGATTCTGGGGTTATACAAAGATAAATGAGTCCTTGCCCTCAAGGAATTTACAGACTAGATCTAGATTTAGACACAGTACCAGATATCAATGGATAATGATTATCACTAATGTTAACACATCATTTAAGTGCCAGCATGCCAAAACTCTCCCTCCATTCTGAAAATAGGACCTAATCTTCTTTGTTGCCCTAAGAGATGTGTGATACTCTTAGGTGAAAGTAGGCCCTTATGAAGAGTGGTACAAACACTACCATGACTCTCAGATATAGTAAGACAAGAATGAAGGTATCTGGAGTTGGAGGAGAGTGGATTCTTTCATAATTTGCTCTGTGTCACAGGATTGATCAGTAGGTTAGGATAGAGAAATTCTCTGTGACATTGAGAATGTAGTTGATACATAAGATGATAAACGGCACTTTTCTTTTGTAGTTATGGGGATTCAATTCAGGGACGTATGCAATCAATGTAAGTGCTCTACCAAGAGCTATATCCTTACCCCCCCCACCCCCAACAAACACACACTAATTTGTTTTATTTTGTGAGACAGGGTGTTGTTTGTCCAGGCTAGCCTGGATTTGTGATTCTTTTCCCTCAGCCTTTTGGTCAGGTACAATCCCAAGCATCAGCTACCATACCTGGCAATGAAGGACATTTGAAAGATTACCTGAGTAGACTTACCATCTGCTCCTTCACTGCTTTTGCTTCTCTTGTTGCGGTGTACACGACTGCTTTCTTCTACAGAGTAGGACTTCTCATTAGGGAAGAAGAAATTCAGCAAAGCCATCTGTAAAAGTAATAAGTATATGAGTCAAAAGTCAACCTTAGTCAGCCACAGACACCTGAAAAAATTCACCTTTCTATTTCACCACAAATTCAATATGGCTGAAGTCTGAGTCTAGTCTCTCCACTGTAAAGTTCCTAATATTACTATTCTAAACATATTGGCAGGAAACTTTGGTTAACCTCTGAATCCAAATTCTTCTGTCTTGAATATCTCAAGGATTATCTTGTTAGGTCACATGTGCCCATAAATTTCTAGGGCTCAGACAGCCTAGCCAGAAATTTCCAAATTCCTTCACATAGTAATGATGTCTACTTAGAGCAAGCTGTGAGTTTGCGTCTCCTCTACACTTCATTATTAGATACCTATGATGTTGCCACCTTCTTAGCTGCACTATACTTCATGGCTTCTTCTACATTGTTGAGCTCCCAGTACTGAGGTATCAGATATGTCAGTGTTATTCTTGGTGTCAAAACAAAGTGTACAGGAAAAGCATAGTTATTATCTCCCCTCTTCAAACTCCTACAAATTATGGGGTCTACAGATCCATTTTGATTAAATTGAAAAGTTCATTACTTTTCTTATGCCATTCAGTAGTTTTTAAGGAAATATTATCCTTTTGTACGGAGTGTTCCATTTTTAGAACACTATATAACAATAGAAGCTAATAAAAATTTTCCTTTCAAAATCCATTGTTTGAATTTTTCTAGGTAACATATATGAATTTCTTGCAAAACATTCAAAAATTGCAACCTTTCTCATAAATTAGTTATCCTTGCTTATCTTCAACTATTGTCATATATTTGAGTAAAATATAGGCTTCTGTTAAAAAGATAAAAGATTCATTTTAATATTTGGTCCTCCACTGTCTCATAATCATTTCTCAGAATAATATAATGTGCTTCATATATGAATGGGTCCAGTTTTACTAATGATAATTATAGTGAATCATAGCTGAATTGAATCATAGTCCTTCAGCAGGACCACTTCATTGGTGCAAAAACATGTACTTGAAGTAAACAGTAGACAGAGTAGTAGGTGTAAGGGTGATTCTAATCCCAATTTTACTCCTTGCTAACCATGTAACCCTGGACAAACTGTTCTGGTTTTGATTTACTCATCTGAAAGCAGGGCATTCATAATATTACTTTGCTCACAAAGGACTTGTAGGATTAACAAGCAGCCAGCATACGACACATGCTCAGTAAATGTCAGCTATTAGAATTAAGAATTACTTTAAAATAGACTACTTAATTTGGCTACTTTTTTTTGTTTGCTATCTCCCCAGCTCTAGACTGTTTAATTTGGAACTTACAAAGGATGAAATGAATTGGCTTTTGTTTTGTAAGGTTAGTTAAAAAAATAATTCCTAAGGTTTTAAAGCTGCTGCATTTGTTACTGGTTGGGAAGAAATGAGATGGACCCAAGAAACCATAAAATTCCAAACAAACTTGCATCACAACCCTGTGATTTATTTACGGTTTATATGGAACAATTTCATGTAACAGCCTTAACTTGCAAGATTAGCAACTTGCAGAATATAGTCATGCATTAAACATCAAATTAATAAATCAGTCAATAACTATGTACTTCATCTCTTGACAAGATTGCATTTAAAGCTTATTTATGTTGAATTATACAGAATTTCCACTTCTATAGGTCAAAATTGGTTCAAAATGGGAAATTTTACAAGATTGAAATGAGCAGAGTGTTTGAATCACCTGATAGTATATATAATGCACTTTGCCATAGAAACAATATAATGAAGTTGAGCTAGGCGCATAGAAAGCTATGTAACCCAAGTATCAGAAAACTAGTTGGAATATAAAATAACACTACTATTTATAATGAAATCTGAGTCATTTGCAACTCTGTAAGTCATATTATATAGAAGAATTTTCTTGATATTTTTGCATACTGAAATTTACTATGGCTATTTTGGATAGAAATTAATTTTAATTCAGGGCTTGATAAAAACATAAAAGGCTATTTGGCTATACATGAAATGTCCCCAATCAATATAATTTTGAGACTTTTTATTATGACAATTATTTTCTGGAGTAATACATGGCTTGTTAGAGAGGAGTTTGAGATTACATAAGAGTAGGAAGAGAAGCACTTAATAGAGAATGAAAGTAGATGAGGTCTGTTGGGAGAGTGCTCAAGTATTTACAGGTTAGTGGTAACTGGAAATGGAACTTCAGAAAAAAAATGAGCATCATGTTTAAAGATGTACAGGAAAGAGAATTCAAGGAAAAACAGCAGTTTTTGGAACTATACGTAGCTTAGGATAAAGTGGCCAGGAATGTAGAGAAATGAACCAATGACTGTTAAATATGTACTACAATTAGATCTTATGTTCAGGAGCTTTGACTTGATCTCACAGCAAGGGAACCTTCTAAGTGTTTTTCTAAATTTTGGTACCTTATGAAAATTTGAGATATAATAAAGTGCACAAAAAGCTGGGCAGTGGTGGTGCACGCCTGTAATCCTAGCACGTGGGAGGCTGAGGCAGGCAGATCATGGCCCCCGCGCTTCCATAAGCAAGGGCTTAATCCACTGAGCTGTACCGCTGACCCTTCTAAGGTGTATTTTTATTTTGCTATTTTTCCTTCTTTTACTTGGCCCAAGTGTGCGCTCTGGAGTGTTTCTCCCTTACCTTACAGCGTTAAATTTTCAAATAAACTTGGTAACCATTTTTAGCTTGTTTCACTCCATTCTTTGAGATGAGAAGAACCTAGAAACTAACTCCAGAGGAGCACAAAAGTACATGAAAACCTGATTAGATTTATTTGGAAAGTTATTTCTAGAAGGAGTTAGCTGGTGACAATGTTTGTTATAAGAAAGTGCAAACTGTTTTCCAGAGTGATTATACCCTTTCACATGCCCACTACCAATGTATTAGAGTGCCATTGCTCTGCATTTTCACCAATACTTGCTATTACCAGAATTTTTAATTTTACTTATTCTGGTTGCTGTGAATCAGTATTTCATTTACCCAGAGTAGCGTTATTTCTGGTGCTTTCAAATAAGCTGACTGTAATCTTGTAATGCTAGTTAGACTCATGAATAAACAGGCAGTGCCTATTAATTTGAAAGGCTTTTTAAATAAGCAAGGGAATATTCTCTGGTTGCTTAAAGATCATTTGGAAATCTAACCATATACAAAATTGTAGCAGGTCAAACCCATGGCATTTTTCCTTGTCTTGTATTCTCTTTTATTACCCTTTTTTGTGTACCTTTTAAAAACAAACATTTACCTGAGAGTACAGCAATAATTGAAGTGACATTAGAAGCAGCACACATCTAAAAGACCAGAATAGCATTTCTTGAGTATTACAGACTGCTATCCTCAGTGCCAGACATCTGTTGGAGATCTTTAGGAGCACAGTCTTATGCATTCTGTACATATAAGTGCATTGTTTCACCCCTGCCATGTTTCATAACTTTTCTGCTTACTGTCTCTTCCTTGTTTAATCTTTAAGTTCTTGATTCCCATTTAGCTGTGTTATGCCTTTCCATTTTTATTTCTTTTGAGTTCTTACATTAGGGAGTGTTATGATTTATGTCTAGTTGTCCCCCCAATGCTTCATACAGTCATGGGCAGGGACTTCTATAGATTGAGACTTGACTCATGTGTCACTAGGATTATGTGATTTAGTACTGATCTAGAGTTTGAGACTTGATCCATGATCCCTGGGATTATGTGTTTTAAGTACTTCTGGGATTATGGGTGTAGCCTAAGGTGGATAGGCTGAGGCAGAGAGCCTGGATGTAATATAAAGAGAGACAGAGAGACAGACTCCCTCTGTTGCTCTCTGCTCCGCTGGTTGTTCTGTTGCCTCTGTTGCGATTGTTGCTGTTCCGCCAGCATGAACTGTTGTTCTCTGCCATGTGCCACCCAGCCTTGGACCTGGCCAAATATGGACTGAAACCTGCAGTAACTGTAAGCTAATAAACCTTTCCTTCCTTCATTTTGAGTGTCGGGCATTTGTCCCAGCAACGAGAGAGAAGTAACTAAGACAGGGAGATTATACAATGTGTGTGTGTGTGTGTGTGTGTATATATATATATATATATATATATATATATATATATATATATATATATATATGTGTGTGTGTGTGTGTAGGTCTGGTTTATTTCACTTATGAGTACATCTTCAAGATACATCCACTTATATATGAAGCTTCAAGTTTATCATTCTTTATAGCTGAGTAGTATTCCATTGTAAAAACACCATACTTTCTCAATCATTCTTCAGGTGACAGCATTTTGTTTGCTTCCAAGATTTGGCTATTATGAGTTGTGCTTCTATTAACATAGGAGCACAAACATCACTATGATATGATGTTTTTAGTTCCTCTGTAAAACTCCCAGTAGGAGGATAACTGCATTGAATGGCCTGAGTTGACAGCTTCCAACAGTGCCAATTCTGCCAATAACCCACTGCTATTATGGAATATGGGACTGTGCATACAACTACTTTCTCTTATCTCAGTGAGAAGAAGTATTTACACCAATAGTGTATAGAAAAGTTATCATGTCTGTACCTTGTACTCTGAATAACTACTATGAAGACAATAGTATGCATTATATTCATTATTGTGGCTGTCCTACTAACATGTTTTGAAACTCTCATTGTTATTTCTTATTAAAAGTAATAAAATGATTAAAAATAAATATAATTTCCAGGTCCTAAAAAAAAAATAAAGATCATTTGTTTACTACTTATTTTTGGCTACAATATGGACACTGAATTTGTCAAATAGCCTAGTTCTGTATAAGTAGATTACTACAGTATAATGTAATTCGTGGAGAAAAGGACATTAGAGCTGGGCATGGTGGTGGACGTCTGTAATCCCAGCACTTGGGAGGCTGGAGGATTCATGCAAGTTCAAGACCAGCCTGGGCTACAAAAGTGAGCTCAAGGCCAGCCTGAACTGCATAGCGAGATCCTGTCTCAAAAAGACCAAAAAAAGACATTAGGTCTTCTACTATCTCACAGCTAAAAAATACAAATAGAGAAGACAAGCACCAGTAACTAATTATCATTACCAAGTAAAATTTCTAAGTTCCTACTATGGTTTGTAACTGGTTTGCCCTGCAAAGGTTCATGTCATCTTAGTTTTTCCAGAGGTGGTCGAGTGTGATTGATTTGTAGTGAAATGCTGAGGTTAAGGGTGCTAGGATGAAGAGGTTGTGACTGCAGGGTCAGTCTACTCATGGAATTGGCATTATTATAATTTCTATAGACTGGACAGAAGGAATAGAAAGAGGCTTGTCTCAGTCTCTTCTGTCGCTTTTGCTGTCTTCTACCACTATGACTGGTTGGCCCTCTGTTGTGTGTCACTCTGCATTGGAACCAGCTGAGTATGGACTGAAACCTCAATAAACTGTGAGCTAAATAAAACTTTCCTCTTTTAACTTTGAGTGTTGAGTATTTTGTTTCAGCAGTGAGAAAAATAACTAAGACAACACCTCTCATATTCTTTGTCCTCTTTCCTGAGGACACTCTGGTGGCAGGTGTGGCAGGGGCTCTTTTACCTTCTAAAAGCCTAGAGGGGGCAGCAGGAGAGGGTGCTGACACATTAACTATTTAAAGTGTCTGATGAGAGCTTTGGAGAAGAGCTAAGGGAGTAACAAACTTCTATAGCGGCAGAAACAACTCCAGCATCTATGTGTAGTAAGAAATAGCTCCAAGTACCTCAAGAAAGAAGTTGTTGTTATGTACAGTATATTGGTAAGTCAAGGATTCATGAGAAAATGACTGTATAGGAACATTCTTTGAACATTTTCTACTTCCTCAATAACAACTAGGAATGCAAAACACTGCTTCAAATAAAAAAAGAGATTTTCTATTTACACTGCCTCTGAGTCTCAGTTGGACATATAAAAACCATCCTCTCTGTAGCATAATGGTAAAGATGAAAAAATCAGTAGCAGCTCATACAAGAAACCTGGAATTCTAGCTTTAGCGTTGAAGTCATTAGCAAGGTCTCCAGAGACAAGCAGCAGAATATAAACAAAACAGCATTCTCCTTTTACATACTGCATTCCTAAAACACATAAGGGAGGAGGCATCAGGAATGTTGGCCCCCGCCAGGCATTTTGCTCCAGGGGGAAAAGAAATCTAATTCTTTACACTTTATTTAGTGATTACACCCCTGTTTCTTATGATAAAATTACATGGTAAACAGCACCTGAAGATTATAGGGATCTCAGCTGAAAACAATTCGTTAATAGCGAGCCGTGAGAGAAGCAGCCATTATTTATAGTGACTTCAGATATTACCACAAATACATTTTTCTAATATCAAAATCCAAATTATTGGGTACTTCTTTTACACGACAGAGGATGAATTTAATTCATTTTCTACTTCATGGCTAATACTTAATTGCACTGGATGATTCATAGGAAATGACTCACAAACCTCTTGAGGGAAAGGGACACACCTCATCCCTTCTTGTACACACGGTATATAGTCAACTGGCCTGGCACATTGTAGTGCCCAAATAAATATCTCTGGAAAGAATAATTGAACTCTCTTGGTAAATCTGTGTTGTTTTAATAAAATATCTGAGACTAAGTAATTTATAAAGCACAGTAATTTATTTTCTCATAGTTCTGGAGAATGGGAAGTCCAAGATCAAGGTGCAGGCAGGTTCAGTTCTCTGATGAGAGCTATCCACTGCTTCCAAGGTGGTGTCTTATTATTGCCGCACGCTCTAGAGAGAATACTGTGTCCTCACATGGGGAAGGGCAGAAGCTAAGACGGATAAATGCTGCATGAAGCTTCTCTAATGAGGACCTTAATCCCATCAACAAGAGAGGACCCTCATGGTCTAATTGCTTCTTAAAAACTACACCATCTTATTAGCAACACCAGACTTTTAGAGGAAGGACACAGTGAAACTATGGAAAGGTTTTATTATCAATCCATTTCTTTCTTTTTTTTTTTGCAGGATCAGGGTTCAAACTCACAACCTTACACTTGCCAGGCAGGCATTTGTGCCAGGGAGCTATCTCCCCAGCCCCTACAATCCATTTCTTAAATTCATGACTTTACTTGATCTTAATTGGTCCTATTTTAAGAGTTCAAGCATGGAAAGTTATGCTAGCAGCAATAGCAAACCTCTTAGAACTTTCCATGATGAACAACAGCCCTCTGCAGCACACATACCATAGGTTCATAAACGCTGGGCTAAGGATTCAATATGTTCCTAGTAAAGAATGAAGTCCAACTGGTTTAGAAGAGTAAGAAACCATGTACAACACAGGTAGGCGAGTGGTATTCAAACATTAGTTTGCATGAGAATCACTAAGCCTGAGTATGAAAGTGCGTACTTCCGGGCCATACCTTCTCTAAATTTAGATTGAAAAGACCTGAGCTTAGACCTAAAGAGGACTTTCAACATGCTTCCTAGGTGATGCAGACACAGGTAGCCCTTGACTCACACTTTGAGAATCTACTGCATAGTTTATCCTTCAATCAGGTCGTTTTCTGACTAAAAAGGCTTAACTCTGCTTTTTCCTGCCATAATAGATGTGCATATTTAGTGGTTTTCACCTTTCTTTCTGTTGTTGCTACAGTTAATATGTTTATAGAAATTGATAGTTAATCTCTCATAACAGGAGGCAGGTACATATCGACTTTCTAAAATCAGCAAGTTGCCTTTTTAAAAAAGTTTCTTTTTCATTTAAATTTTATTTTAAAGAGTAAAAATAGCAGAAACAAAGATAAACATAACAATCAAGAGTAAAAGGTTTCTCTTTCAAAATCTAATTTTTCTTTTGCAACCACTGCTAACACCACCACCATTTAATAATAGTCATCTGGGATTTTCCAATAAATATAAGCCTATATTGCGCACACTGAAATGTTTGACAAACTTTCTAAGTAGTTCCACCATAGCAAGCTATGACTTTCTCACTACACAGAAGCAGTATTGCCCTAATTAGTTTGACAAATGTCATTGATAAAAATAAATACAAAAGGTGGCACTGAATGAAGTTTTAAACTTAAGAACTCTTAATTTGGTCTGGAGATGAAGCTAGGTATAGTGCTTACCTACCATGGTCAAAGCCCTAGGCTTTATCCCTAAAACAGGATAGTCTATAAACAAAAGGTATGGAGAGGGTCTTTGAGGGTATTGTCCTCAAAGCATACACTGAATGCTTGCCATATGGAGTGATGAATTAGACACAACTTTTAATATGTATAGAAAACAGCATGTGAACAACACTGAATTTCTTTGTAGTGCTATATAGCAGGAGTCAGTAAGGTCTCAAATACGGTGACAGGAAGGGAAACTGTATGTGGCAGTTGCAGAATAGCATATACCAGTTCCTAGGAAAGCACATAAAAATGTTGAACACTGATCATAGCCCCTGTACAAACTGCTGCTATGGACATACCAAACACAGTGACACCTTGGACATCCTTGCTGTGAGTGCAGCATCTGCCATGCTCTGGTACAGATATGCTGAAAAAAGCCTGAATTTGTGAAATAAAGCTAAACCTAGAAGCTAAACATAACCGACATTTTTAATCACATACACTGCTGAAGGTAGTCACTGAATCCAACTTTCTGAACAGTTTGAATGAAGAATCATTGTTTGGGAATGTGAGTGATGGAAAGGAAAAATTACAAAAGAGCAGCTTCTTTGTTCAGGGGTGTTGCCATACTGTGGCAGGTCTCTGAAACCCTACTACAAACAAATTTTACCTCCAGCTTTGGCTTATTATTACTTCCCGTTTGGGACCTATACAAATTACATAAAATTAGCCAAATAATGCCACATAATTTTAATTTTTATTCCCTGTATGAGCAGTAAACACCTCACAGGAAGTTTATTAGAGGGTTCAGAATGGGTGTGCATTTGTCCTCTGAATGAGGGTGAAATCTACTTAAAATGCATATTAAGGGAAAGGTAACCTATACTAAAGGCACAACTGGTAACGCAAAGCAGAGAAATGGATCCTTCCTCTAACTTGTGGTTTCTTAGGTTCAGCTCTATTGCTAACATACGAAACACAGCTGGAAAAATAATGGTTTTCTGAATTGACTGTCAATCAGTAGAAAATACAAATTACGTCCAGCTTTTGTATGACTTTGAAATTCACAACTGCCACATATGTCATATTTACCTCATTGATCTATTTTATTGTTAGAGTCAGAGTCATGATTAATGTAAACTAGCAAGAGAGCTGCTCAAAGTGAGCTCATCTGCCAGCACTGGGACCAGTGCTTATTGCTGACATGTGTGTAGATGCAATGAAACAAAGATACCCAGTAAGATTTAGTATGGGGTTCTTTATGGCATAACCACAGCAAGTAAGAAATACTCAAAGAGATTCACTAAAGCATAGCTTCAAATAACATGACATAGCTGTGGGCTGCCAGGGAAAACAGCAGCACAGACTCGGAATGCAATGATGTGGAATTTGAAAAGTTTTTGTACAAAGGCTTTCAGCTGACCACAAGTTGAACACAGAAATACAGTGAAAGGCTCTATAAATAGCAGCTGCAGCAAAATGTTAAAAAGTAGTATGTTTTTATGCCACCAAGAATGGACTTTGGTTGAAGATTTAGTTTTGCTTCCTTCAAGTATGGTTGAACTCAGTACTGACATCTTTGAATAAGAGAAGAGGGAGCAATGTATCTTGGAGGGCATGGTCCTTTATTCAAGGTTTCAGTCTATGTAATTTGTATTTCTTTGTATTTCTGAAATGAAAACCCATCAGGCATGGTGGCACATGTCTGTATTCCCAGCAATTTGGGAGGTTGAGGCAGAAGAACTGCTCCTATTTTAAGGCCATCCTGCACTAAAAATCAAGACCATGTGTCCACAAAACCTAGAAAGAAAGAAAGAAAGAAAGAAAGAAAGAAAGAAAGAAAGAAAGAAAGAATAAAAATGGAAAGCCCTAGCATGGAAGGATAAAAACATTCTATTTGCAATACAAGGAAATCACTAGAGCCTATTATTTGTGAATACGATGAGCTCATGAACTCTCGACTCTGAAAACAGTATTAAGTATATGCTCTTAATGAGGAATTCTTAAAAGACTCTTGAAGATTTCAAACCAACGTTGCAATTCACCTTTATAAAGCTGGAATAATGTAAACTAGAGTATCATTATAAGCAAACTGTGGATGCTTATATAATACACTTATTTTCTTTTCAACAGCATTCTACAAATGTCTTCTGTTCCTAATGGAGACTTAAAAGAGACAAATGACCTCTAATCCATATTTAGCCACAATGCTCGAGATGGGTACCGGGACTGATAACAGCAAGACAGCAAATGAAAAGAGAGTGGCAAGAGGCAGAATAGAAGGGAGAGAGGACAGTCCATAAGTATGCAGTAATTAAGGACTAGATGATTTGATTCTGAGAAGGAAAGCTGTTCCAAATATGTAACAAAAAATAAGTAGAGTAGGGGCCTGGAGGATGGCTCAGTGGTCTAAAGCGCCTGCTTAGGAAAGCTTAGGCGGCTACAGGGACCCTGGTCCGATCCGTGGCACCACATGCTGCGCCAGCCCTGCCCTCAGGGCAGGCTGAGCCGGCCATAAAAATAAATAAATAAATAAACAAACAAAAAAGTTCTGAAACAAGAAAAAAAAACATAAAAAATAAATTCTTTAAAAAAATAAGTAGTGGGGAACATTTTAGGGAAAAGTGAATCATACAAGGGTAATCAAAAATATATGGTGAATGCTTCAACTTTTTAATGCTACTATTTTTATTTTAAAGAGTAAAAGCACAAAAACTAACAAAAACAGAAAGAACCTTACAATAATATATATGGTGCAGAATTTCAAAACAAGAATAGAAAATTAACAATGGTTGTTGTATTAGATATTGTTACTGTCAAATCTGTTGCTCAGATTACCAGATATAAAGTTTAAATTTTAAAAATGTATTCCAATAAAAGACATTGCCACTAATCCCCCTCAAAATATTGCCACTCACTTTGAATATGCTTATTCCCTAGTCCTTGCCCCTTTCTGCAGTGTTTCTGCAAGTCTTCCTTCCTGTGTTTAGTAGGTATAATGAAAGAATTCAGTGCACGGTTGTGTCAAGTGACACTGAGCATCTAGACAGGTTTGCAAAAACATTACATAGTATCTCCTCTCATGTACTGATCACATATGCTACTGAAGGAACTCTACCTTTTCCCCAAATTCAAAATGACTATGAAAATTAAACACCTGAAAACTGATTCAGGGCATTGAGCTAAACACAAAGCACAACTAAATAGCATGTATCTTTCACTGTAATAAATTTTTAATTCACCATATTTTTTAATCAAACCGCATTTCATTTAAGTTGAAATTCAAATAAGTTGTAGAGAATCAACTGTTATAATTTGGGCTCAGGTAATAAGAGAAAAGCTAGAAGCAATATTCACAGCAGACTCATGGGAAGGCTGTATGACAATGAAATAAATGGGCAAGTGTGGTGAGTACACATTCAAGACTAGTCATCAGGTTGTTACTATAAAAGTGAATCTCAGAGACCCATAGATAAGTTCAAAGGGAAAGGTTAGGCAAAAAAGGGTAGAAGACTAAGAGATGGGTATCTTAAGAGCAGGCAGGTTAATGAGATGTGATATAATTGGCTGACACTAAAACAAACCTAAGGATTGAGAAAAACCATAAAGGGCTTGAGATACAATTCCAATTTTTAAATACTATAAAACCTAAATTGTCAATTGTATAAAAGGACTTGCAAGAGAAATTTTACAAATAGGAAGATCACTGCCTCATGAGATTACACACATTGAAATTTATTACAATAGTCTTCACGTAACTTGGAATTTTCATCCCTCTTGTATCCAACTGTGATCATGGACTCCCTTGAGGTAAATGTCAAATAACTGGCTTTGTGACAACATGGAAGACTGATACTTTTTCTCTACCTGTAAAACTGATGAAGGGGCCTGGCAGGATGGCTCAGTGGTCTAAAGAGCCTGCTTAGGAAAGCTTGGGCAGCTGCAGGGACCGCGGTTCAATCCCTGGCACCACATGCTGCGCCAGCCCTGCCCTCAGGGCAGGCTGAGCCGGCCATGAAAATAAATAAATGAACAAATAAAAGTTCTGAAACAAGAAAAATAAATAAATAAATAAATAAATAAATAAATAAATAAATAATTTTTTAAAATTCTAAAAAAAAAAAAAAAAGCTGAGGGAAATCTTTTTGGAAAATGGCTAGTGGAAATAAGCTTATATGGAGATGTTATTTTCTCAGAAGGAAATTCCTTTGAGAATGCCATGATGGTACTAAGTATTGTTTCATAAATCTTTTCATATGATCACAATAGAGTTACTCACTGAAAAAAGTGAGGATAAAATACAAACAAACTATATCAAAATAATCTATTTATTAGAGTGAATTTATATGTATCCATTGTTGTTTATTACTATTATGGTTAAATCCATCTTTCCATTGAACAATGGTAAATTAGATTTCATTACTATTTACTACTAACTTCTGTAAGAGTACCTAAGCCCTAATGAACCCTCTAATTTCAGGAATAGCTAGACAAGATTTACTTGTCTACCCCATAGCTAATTGCAAACAATCCACATATAGTTCATAAACTTTACTATTTAACAAGAATTTAGCATCTGAACCAAACAATTTTAATTTGCTTCTACCAAGACTCCATTAAAATAACACTAAACAGGTAAAAGTATAAAAGAAGACAATAAGTTATCATCCCTGCATCTTGTACTCTCAGCAACTATTATGAAGACAACAATATGCATTATATTAATTATTGTGGCTGTCCTACTAACGTGTTTTGAAACTGTCTCACTGTTATTTCATATCAAAACAAAAAAATTCAAAGAAATGTGAAAAAAAGTAGAATACTAACTTATTAATATGGTCAGAGAAAGTGACAGAAGGGACTTACAACTTAGGAGGATGTTGTAGATAAGCTTAAAAACTGACACTTCCACATGATGTTGAGGGTGTGAATGAAATATGAGAAACCAGAAAAAAACCTATACATTGAATAATCTCCTTGTTTGTGTATAGAAATGCTAGCATACAGGCACTTTTTTTTTTTAAATCAAGGAGTTTTTCCTATAAAGAGACTGAGTAAATTACATAACATTTGAGGTAGCTAGCATGGGAATTACTAACCAAGAAGAAAATGTCCACATACTGGAGCTCAGAAGTACCCCAACATGACAACTCCATGTACATGAGTGTCCTTGTTGACTCAGAGTTCATATTTGAGCTAGGTAATAGGATTTTGCTCAATTTCTAGACATACTATGAGACTTTAGAAAGTGAGACATAAGGGAGGGTACAAGATGGCACACTAGAGAATAGTAGTGAAGCTCAGCCTTTCTGGGATCAAGAGTCAAGACACAGGGAAGACAACAACTTGGTAAAGAGAAGAGGTGCATCTCCTATCAGAGGGAGCTGACAGGAAGAACACCAACTGTGGAGAATGTGGAGAGATGATCATAGGCAGAAAAAGCAGTGAGGCAGCTCAGAAGGCTCACCTCTGCTCCCAGGGAGGAGGACCTGCCTCCACTGATGCAGTGTAAACCTAGAGAGAGTCGGTGGCTCCAAGTCAAGACAGCACACAAGGATAGCAGTACAGATACCAAGAGAAACCCACCACTGTTATAAAACTGCAGAAACAACAACAGTATTTTACTGAATGTGTCCCTTTCCCTTACTAGGCTAGAGTTGGAGAAGAAAGCCAAGGCCATCTCCACTGCATTTGAGAGGCCATTTTGGGAAGGAATGAATTAGCTGGGTTGAGCTGCAGAGCAGCTATATTGAAGTTTCAGTGTCACACCAGCACAGTGATTAGGTAGGAGATGGCTGCAAGAGACAGTGACAGACAAGGCCCAAACTGGACATAGACACCCTCCTAAGTTTAAGCCCAGACCAGAAGGGATGCTGAGGTCCTGCCTTCTGTACAGAGAAGCATGTATGGTTTCCAAAGGAAGTTGAATGTAAAGTGCTGGCATTAAGTCTGCAAGACTGTTTGACGCACATACTGCTTATAGCAGCACAGAACTCCGTGGTCTGCTTGTTCCTTCCATTTACCTATGTGAACAAAGATAGAGCTTGGCTGGAACAATTGCCACAGCCAGAGGCATACAGACAGAGGGCCTCTGAAACAGGGAGCACCTCACAAGCCTAGATGGAGAAAACTGTAACTTGGGGCTTACATGTGTCATGGAAAGTGGGATTTACCAGAGTGACTACAGCTATAGGGTGAGCAGCACTGACTGACAAGGTCCATAAAGAAAGGAGAGGCAAGAAGGGCAAGGTTCTGAGTTCAATTTCCAGTACCACTAGAAAAAAAAATGGCCAAACAATTCGTTGCCAGGCGTGGTGGCATAGGCCCGTAATAGCAGCACTTGGGAGGCTGAGGCAGGAGGATCGGTGTGAGTTCGAGACCAGCCTGGACTACAAAAGTGAGCTCAAGGCCAGCCTGAACTGCATAGCAAGACCCTGTCTCAAAAAGACAAAAGAAGGAAGGAAGGAAGGAAGGAAGGAAGGAAGGAAGGAAGGAAGGAAGGCAAGAACAAGCATTGGGACACAAAAGTGTTCATGTACAAAAACCAGGCCTTAGCTGTGCCTTACTATGCCTTCCCAGTATGTGCTGCATACCAAGGCTGGAGCACCTACACAGAACCCTCTCAGTCAAAAACATAGAGGAAATTTTTTGCCCTTATATTTTTCATTGATTCTTTGGGATTTGAAGTGAATCTTTTTCTTCCCATCTATGACTGCATGAAGCTTTTGAGGAACAACTTCATATGAACCGTGCTATTTTTATGACCTAAATCACTACAGAGGTTCCTCAAAATACTAAAAGTTGAATTCCATTTGGCCCAACTATTTCTCCTGAATATTGTCTCCAAAATAGCTAAAGACATCATATTATAGTGATACATGCATGACCTTGTTTATAGCAGCAAGACTCATTAATAGGTAAGTCTTGGAAGCAGCCTATATAGCCAACCTGAGGTGAGGAGACAAAGGAAGTATGGTATTTATATACAGTAGGGTATAAATCAGCCATGAAGAAGGAAAAAAACTTCAGGCTGGTGACATAGCTCAGTGCCACAGCACCTACCTGGCAAGGGCAAAGTCTTGACTTCAATCCCCAGTACAAAGAAGAAGAAAAAAGGAAGAGGAGGAGGAGGAGGAGGAGGAAGAGAAGCAGGAGCAAGAAGAAGAAGAAGAAGAAGAAGGAGAAGAAGAAGAAGAAGAAGAAGAAGAAGAAGAAGAAGAAGAAGAAGAAGAAGAAGAAGAAGAAGAAGAAGAAGAAGAAGAAGAAGAAGAAGAAAAGCTAGCAAGCCAACAAGCAAGGAAGGAAAACCTCATTAATTTGTAGTTCGGGGAAAGACATTGAAACCTCAACTGTAAATGAAATAAATCAGATACCCTAGATATTTCACTAAATAGAATGGACCAAGAAATGCAGGGAAGGAGAAGAGAAGGGAGGGGAAGGGGGGAAAACAGAGGTAGAATGTGTTATATACATGTACTAAATAGTACAAGGAATATAATTATGCTCTGTAAACATGTGTTGATAAAATTAAAATGAAAAGTAAATCAAACATAAAGATGTCAAAAGTTTCAATATAAAATATATCAACATTTAAAAGAACAGGAGTTAAAATAGATTGGATCAGTCACTTATTAGAAAAGACAATTGTTACATGCCTGCAACATTCTAAGGAAATACTATTTTGAACCTGTGAACTTTATCCTTTACCCAGAATCAGTTGGTTATGACAGCAAAAGACAGGCCCCTTAAGATTTTAAAGACTCCAATTTCACTTGTCATACACCTTCCTTACAAACTAACTTCAGGTGGTACTGCAACAAAGTGAGAGCAGAGAAATAAGTATACTGGATTCTGAAAATGCCAGGCCTATAACCAGAGACTAAGTCCATGGATGACAACTATGCAGCAGGTCTAAGAAGCATTAAGTTAAAAAAAAAAAAAAAAACCAACAACGACTCAACAAGAATGTATCCAAGAAAAGGGACAGAATGCCCCCTAACTGTACCTATTATCAAGGAATCAGAGAACATTATAGATATAACTGAGGGTGGCTGGGGATATAGCTCAGAGGCACACGTGCCTGCCTGGCAAGTGCAAGGTCCTGAGTTTGAGCCCTGGTTCCACAAAAAAATAAAATATATAAATAGATATGACTGAGAAATGCATGAAAAAAATAAATTAGAAAAGTTGTCAAAAAGCAAAAGAATCTAAAACTGCAGTATTATTGTAAAACTTCTCAGAATTTTTTATTAGTTTGTGATAGTATAAACACTATATAATGATTTGCAACTTCTAGAATTAAAATATTAAAAAAACATTATACTTGACTGTAGACATAGTTATGCATATAGAGCAAACATAAATGTTATCCCTCCTAGCAATGTAAAACATAAAAATACAAATGACAAGAGGTAGGAGATCAAAAGGGTGAGAGATGAATGGGAAGACCAAGAAAGCAATGTCTTTCTTACAGAGTTAAACAGTACTTGGGTACAATTCATGAAGTTAGAAATGAAGATCTAAGTATATTCCTTAAGTAAAGATGAAAAATTAAGCCAGGCAAAGTAGGTCATACATGTAATCCTAGTACTCTCGGAGACTGAGGAAAAAGAAATACAATTTTAAGCCTCAGCTCAGACAACACCATGGACCCTGTGTCAAAATTTAAAAATAAAATTTGAGGTTATAGCTCAGAGTGAAAGCCGGGTTTTAATCCCAGGTACTACCACCACACCAAAATGCACAATAACTGCCCTGACGATGGAAATAAAACTGTATTTATCTTGTCATGAAATGAAGTCAACAATGGATGCTATGGCATGTATCTAGAGGTCCCAGAAATCCTCATCTACTTATAGGTGGAGCTTTTCAGAGATGGCTGGATATAGGGTGTATGAATGTAGATTAAAGGCTGGATCTAGGGTGTATGAATGTGATACTGAGATTGAGGGTATAATGCTGGATTAGTGAAGGCCCAGCCTGGATATGAGTGTTACCGCTCAACAAGTGGGTAGCCTGGATGGGACATAAAGGGACAGAAAACGGGTTGGTGCTGCTGCTGCTTTGCTACTTGGTTCTTTCTTTCCACCTGCCTTCTCTTCCCCACCATAACCTGTTTATCTTCTGCAATGCTCCTCTCTGCCAGACCACCCTGCCCTGGAGCCAGAAGACTATGGACTGCAGCCACTACTGACAGGGAGCTGAAATGAACCTTGCCTCCTTTTATTGTGGTGTTGACTATTTTTTCTCAGGAAAGAAAAAAGTAACTAAGACAATAAATAAATCGAGAAATGGCTAGGACTACAATTTAGTTCCAGAAGAACTAAGTCACACAGTTAAGAGAAATAATCTCAGTGAATAACACAGTGAAAGTTTCAAATAGTTAAACTTTGCTTACGTTATAAACCTTCACATGTATACTTTACACTTCTTGAAATATATGCATGTATTTTTTCATAAAATAGTTTTCAAAATAACATGGATGTTAGAAAATCAACCAGGAACCTTGAAAAAGAAATGTGTTCTTAAACCAGCTTTTGAGAACCTTCACTGCAAGGGGTCAGCTAGGCATAGCTCCTGTCTGTAATATCTAAACTACATTTTCCCCACAACCTCTGGCTCCAAACCTATAACTTTACTCTTAAAACCACTGAAATTTAACACAAGCTAAGGATCAATTTATAGCCATATTAATTTTCACTCAAAGATTATTATCGTGACCTTACAGATATGTAATAATCAGCTAAGATGTGAGAGTTCAATCTCTTAAATTTTTTTTTTTTTGTCTTTTTGAGACAGGGTCTCGCTATGCAGTTGTGGCTGGCCTTGAGCTCACTTTTGTAGCCCAGGCTGGTCTCGAACTCACACCAATCCTCCTGCCTCAGCCTCCCGAGTGCTGGGATTACAGGCGTAAGCCACTTTTATATATCTGTGTACACCTGTGAAAAATCGTTTCACTGAAAATAAGAAAGATATTCATCTCTTCCTGAAGTTTCCTCATGCTGTTATTGGGTTTTGTTTTGTTTTGGTGGAGAGAGTTTTGCTACGTAGTTCAGACTGGCCTTGAACTCACAGAAATCCTCCTGAGCCCCCCCCCCCCACCTCCAGCAATGGGATTACAGGGATGGACCAGGGAGCCTGGCTGCGGGCTCCTTTATAATAATCTCTTCTATTCAGCCAGCTTGCTGATGTAACTTGCAGGCCCAGGTAGCAACTAAGCTGATAGTTTTCCCTATCAATCAATTTTCCTTTTCTAGGAAACTCTATGAATAAAATCACACAATATGCATTCTTCTCTCGTATGTTTTACTTAGCATAACCATTTTGACACTCATCCATTTTTAACATATATTGCATTGATTCTTATTAAGAAGTATTCTGTTGTATGAAATTTTATCAACTAACTTGTTGATAAACATAGTAATTTCTTTCCATATTTTAGTTAATACAAATAAATCTGTTCTGCAGAGAGGAGCAAAAATGTTACATCAATGTATGCTTTGATTTGATGATTGTCAGACTTTTGTTACACGTTCATACCATGTTGTACCACTTTGCATTCTTATGATGCATATGAGTTTCAGCTTTTCACACTCTCATCAAAACTCGGTACACTTAGTCTTTTAAGTTTTATTATTCTACAATTTTCATTACAAAGGTCATGCTTTCTCTGTTGAACTGTTTATACTCTTTTACTGAAAATAAATTGATCATGTAGGTGAGTGTATTTCTCCATCCAATATTCTGTGCTTGCTTGCGCTCTCTGTCTCTCTATCTCTCTGTGTCTATGTCTCTCTCCTTCTCCCCCTTCCCCACTTCTTTTTGCTTTGGCTTCAGCAGATCAAATTCAAGACCTAACACTTGCCAGGCAGGCACTCATGCTATGCTACTGAGCTATCTCCTCTGCCCTGTTTTCTCTATGTACTACTGATAGTTATTTTGAAAACTATTTTGATTATTAATATTACATTCTAGTAAGTCTAGAAATCACATAGCATGTATTCAAGTGTTATTTTTTTAAAGATAGTTTGTACATATTGGTCATTTGAATTTCTACATGAATTTTAGAATCACCTTATCAATTTATAAAACTTAAAGAGAACTGCATCAAAATTTAGCGATCAAGCTTAGAGAAACAGAGATCTTAACAAAATTGTGTATTTTTGATTCTACTAAAAATGAAAGTGTTTCAAAATGTGAATTTATGATTGTTTATTTCTAACATATAGAAATGATTCACTTTAAAACAATGATTCTAGGGCCCGGCAGGATGGCTCAGTGGTCTAAAGCACCTCCTTAGGAAAGCTTGGGCGGCTTCAGGGACCGCAGTTTGATCCCCTGCACCACATGCTACACCAGCCCTGCCCTGGGGCGGGCTGAGCCGGCCATAAACATGAGTGAATAAACAAACAAAGGTTCTAAAACAAGAAAAAAATAAATAAAATAAAAATTTAAAAAAAACCAAAACAATGATTTTAGGTCCTGTGAACTAATTATATTCATTACTAGGTCTTGTAGTAGTTTTATAGAATTCCTGTGACTTTTAACAAAATGTTAATATCTGAATATAAACACACTTTTTTTTAAACAATTGTTCTTGTTGATTTTTTTTAATTTCTCACCATACTGGCTAGAAACTCCAGTACAATGTTGACTGAAAGTGACGACAGCAGATATCCTTGCATCACTCTTATTTTAATTAATTAATTGATTAATTGGTACAGGGTCTTGCTATACAGCTGAAACTCATAGTGATCCTGCTGTCTCAGCCTCTCCAGCACTGGGATTACAGGTATGCACTACTATGCCCAGTTTCCTTGGCTGGCACAGCGCACCCTAGATCTGGGTCCAGCATAGCATGCAGTACTGGGGATCGAACCTGGGCCTTGTGCTTGCCAGACAGGCACTTGGACCGCTGAGCTATCTCCCCAGCCCCACTTCTGTTTTAGAAGAAAAATTACTTCTTTATTTTATGAAAAAAATAAAATTTTGTGATAAAATAAGACAATAACAATAGTTATCCAGGGAGACAGCTCAATGGCATAAGTGTCTACCTGGCAAGCATGAGATGCTGAGTTCAATCCCTTGTCAACAGGAGTTAATATGCTTTGTGTCATTATTTTCATCTTCTAAGTAGGTGCTAAGAGTAGAAGATGCTGAACAAAAACATTTTTTTTTAAAGAACAGATAACAAAGCTTTCATATCAATGAACTAAACTAGTCCTACATATTAAACAAATTAACATACATATTAAAATATTTATTTCATTGTATACAAATACCACAGTTTCCTCGTCCATTGACCTGCTGATGGATGTATATGTCATTTCCAAGATCTGCCTATTATAAATTGTGCTGCTGTTAAACATAGGTATACATGTATCCCTGTATAATGATTCTCTTTACTCTTTTGGGGAGATATGTAAAACAGGATAGCTGGCTCAAATGGAATTACTATTTTTACTTTCTGAGGAACTTCTTCCATAAAGGTTAGACTAGTTTACCTTGTTAGCTATTGGACTTTTATAGATGTATCTTATTACGCTGAGGCAAACCCCCTCTATCCCTAAATGTCTTAGAGCTTGTATCATTTATTGATGTAGAATTTTGTTAAATAATTTTTCTGCATGAATTTATGTAGATATACAAATTTTTGTACTGACACCATTTAGCAGTGAATTATATTCATCTTTTACAAGTTAAAAACTTAAGGCATAAATGACATACATCTTGAAATAACCCAGTTAATATCTAGTTTTCCAATTTTGTTCTATATTCAGAGTTCTCAACTAGAACACTGAGAGCAGAGCTCAGAATCTTTTTTTAGCTGTGTAGACACTGGGTGACTGACATTTTTCTGCTCTTCAACTTACCTCTTCATTCATTCATTTCTCCTCTGTATGCTAAGTACTTATTTTAGTTAAATACAGTGTGAGTCACTGTGGGTTCTTTCTTTCTTTCTTTCTTTCTTTCTTTCTTTCTTTCTTTCTTTCTTTCTTTCTTTCTTTCTTTCTTTCTTCCCTTCCTTCCTTCCTTCCTTCCTTCCTTCCTTCTATTCTTTCGGGTTTCTTGTTTTGTTTTGTTTTTTGCAGTACCAGGCTTTGAACTTGGGACCTTGAGCTTTCTAGGTAGGCACTTCCGCAGCTGAACTATTTCCCTGACCTGATCACCCTCTAGAAACCTTCTACACATTGTTCTGAGAATTACAGTTTATTTGATAAGATGAACAGTTAATCATATAAATGGAATCAATGACACAGTAAGACTATGGAGAAAAGCCAAGGGACTCAAAGAGGAAGGAGGGTTTTTTGTTTGCTTTGTTTTATTTTGGGGTCAGATAGCGTTAAAAAAAAAAAACTAAACAGAAAGCTTCTAGAAAGTGAAGAAAAGCAAATTCTTAAAATGTTGTCATACTTAGGAGAGTCACTTTCAAATTTCTCCACCCTTCGCTTAACCACTTGCTACTATGAGAAGAAGACACAGATTTATGTTTTGTTTTTAACTGTGAATAGAATTTATAGTCCAAGAAGATGTAACCTGGACATGGGAAGACCGCTGTCAGTCTGTATAAGGAAATAGGAACACTGGTCAACAATCAGCAAGTAGAAGTACTTTCTTAAGAGTAGTTGTCTAATCTCAGAATCATGTCAATCAGGCATGAGGTATGCAATTAGGACTAATGTGGCTTCAAAGGCTTGTATGTTTACCTAAGAACCTAAATTATCTTCTCACTTCCTGATTACCCCAGCTCCATGATGAGCTAAGTTCTACTGAGCACTGACAAAAACCAGTATGAATATTTTAAGAGCTTTACACAAGCTTTCAAATTTCTTTGACAAACCAAATTGGTTATACAGCATCTTGGTGGGGTCCCGAATTGACACTACAGAGACAAGTTCTAAGCAATAAATATTTACATTAAGACTGAAATATCTGGACAGTGCCAGTCACAATTTTCATTTTCACTTGTACTAATGGTTCCTGTTGAAATAGTAATGTGAGACCTAATCTCTTATCAGGTGACATCTACTTGTATGGAAAGTGTTGCCTGAGAAATGATGAGAAACATTTTGCAGTGGAGTATAGTGCTATAGGTCTGTAATCTCAGAACTTGGGAGGCTGAGGCAGGAGGATCATTGTGAGTTTAAGACCAGCCTGAGCTACAGAGTGAGTACAAGGCCAGCGTGAAATGCATAGCAAGACACTATCGCAAGAAAACAAAAGAAGAAATAAAAGGAAGGAAGATAGGATGGATGGAGATAGATAGATAGATAGATAGATAGATAGATAGATAGATAGATAGAGATAGACAGACAAAGAGATTTTTTGATATTTTGCAGCATGGACTTGAAAGTGGGATAGAATGATGCCTAATATTTTCAGGTCAGCCTGGAGAACATAGTGAGTTCAAAGCTACCTTAAATGACAGAGAAACCTTGTCTCAAAACCATGAGTGAGAGTATCCCAGGGTGGAACTTTTTGTATAAAAATGACTTTTTTTTGTAGGGCTGGGGATCAATCTCAAATACGCTTGCATGGTAGGCCAGTACTCTACCAGTCATATCTTTACTTCAAGAAGAAAAAAATTCTATGTGTAACTTGATAGCTTTTATCTAACAACATTCAACTCACTAGAGCTCAAGGTAATCCAAAGATTGGAATTACCAAGGAGTTTATTTTGTTTTGGGGTGGATGGGGGGTTTCAAGGGTAACAGGGCACCAAAATTTTTCTATTACAGTGTCTTCCAATTACTTAAATATGTAACTTATATGGTAATACCTTGGTTCATGAACATTTCTGTTTGCAACCGACTCAACTCAATTTGCAAATAAGAGTTCCATGAAATTTTCCTTCCATTTGTGAACTCTGTATTAGGTAACAAACATGACCACAGCCATCTTCCCCAGAATAGTGGAACAAATTAAGTTGTGAACCAATGCACCACTGTACCTGTATTAATAATGAGAAACATGTGTGTGCTATAGTCAGTCCTTCTGATAGCAAGTTGTTTCCCAAGAAGTATCTATGGCATATAACCAGACAGACTTTATCAAGATTTATTTTGCTTTTTGCTATAACAATAACATTGTTTCCAAAAGCAGTGAAAAGGTAAGGATTTTCTTCATACTAAAAATCATTGCCTCAATGTCTGTATATTCCTAGTAGTTATGACAACTTTTTACTTTTTCCCCACAACTGACATTAGCATTTAATAAATTTGCTAAAATACTTTTAAATCTGGTCAACCTCAGCAAAACAGAATAAAGTAAGTGCATTTTCATAAATCTTCAAATCATTCATTCAATAAACTACTATGCTAGGGAGCAAGAGACCATGTAATGCAGCAGGAATAAAAATTTTGGTAAGATTTGGCCCTTGCTGGCTATTTACTCACAGTTCGGTATAATCTCTTGACTAGGAGCAAGGGTTAGATCACTTGCTGAGCATATCAATTCGAATGGGAGGCCCTGAGACTACCACCTAAGGATGAGACAGCTGAAGTGATTCTGCAGGTTTAGTAGCTTCATAGACAGAGAACTGGAGAGGTAACCCAGACAGAGGGAATAGCAAGTGCAAAACTCCATTCATCCCCACATTTTCTCATCCAGAAAAAGTAAGAATCACCTCATGAGGTTATAAGAACATGTATCAAAGTCCCCAGTACATTAGATGCTCACTGTTCCCCATTAACTTTAAAATAAAATTAGCTTAACCTTTTTTGTTTGTTTACCTATTAAGACCCTAAAATTGATGTATAGAGTGGATAAGATGCAAATAGGACTGAAGGGGGAAAGGTAAGTTTAAAGCTTGGGAGAGATGAGGGCAACACAGCACCATTGAGGATATACAGAAAAAAAAGGATCTGAGGTACTATTGGAGGACCACCAGAATCAGAAGCAGCGCTGGGAATAGAGTGTAGGGTTATATGATTTGCCCAACATGTGAGAGGCCTTGGGTTAAATCTGTTGTACGTGTGTGTGGGGAGAGGTAATCAGATATAAGTAACAGTTTGGGAAGAAATTGCACATCTGTGATAGGAAAGCAAATTAAAGTCACTGAAAAATCATGCATATATATTTAGTACATTTTAGCTGTACTGCTGATTCCATATACAGATGGGGAGTATATATGTTATAGTGAAATAGATAGATAGATGAAAACCATTATCTTACAGGAATCTTACTTACTATTAAAACATCTTGCACTTTCTGCATCACAGTCATCACATTGGATTGATTCTCTGGCACCAGTGACTTAGCATTCACTATGACAGCAGCTTCCTTTGCCTAAATTGTAGTTAATTAGCACAGAAGCACAAAATCCACAATTTTCAAAAACGTAATGGCCTGAATTTTAAACACTTTTTTCTAGTATGAAGCCTAATACTGCAAGCACAAAATCCACAATTTTCAAAAAGGTAATGGCCTGAATTTTAAACACTTTTTTTCTAGTATGAAGCTTAATACTGCAAAAGTATTTGTTCATTCAAGCCCAATAAAACAAGAATTAGTAAAGCTGAAACAACTCTTCAAAATTTTAATACATTATAATCTATCCAATATGGTCAAGGTTGCCATTGTTGAAACACAAGGAAAGATGCCATGCTACTATACATCCATTATAAAGGCTAAAATTTAAAAAATACAATAACAATTGTTGGCAAAGATGCACAGTAATGGCATTCACTGTTAGTGAGAATACAAAAGTGGCAAGTCACTTTGGAAAAAACCTAAATCTGCTGTTCCTATAAGATCTAGCAAATGCACTTCTCACTATTTGCCAAACTGATTTGAGACTTTGAATCTATATGCACACAAATGTGTACAGATATTTTATTGCTAATTACCAAAAACTAGAAGCAATCATGATGATATCTCATGGGTGAACGCATGGTACATGTATATAAAGCAATAATAATCTGTAACAAAAAATACTAACAGGCCACACTAAAACATAAACTCTGAGTACATATTGTTAAGTTTACAGCTTATTAACAAAAGTACATATACTTCAAAATTTCATTTATGTAATATTTTAGAATCACAGACCTATAGAAATGGTAAATAGATGATTAGTTGTCAGTGGTTTGTAAAGGAGGATAAAGAGTTGAATAGGTGTCACACACGTATTTTTATGATGGTAAAACTGATCTTTACAATACTGTAATGGTCAACATACAACGTTATGGCCCAAATAATATCCCATGTAATATTAGACCACAAAGGGTAAGTTTTAATGTATAGTAAAATTTTAAAATTTTGAAAGAAGTCACCATGGGATCAATCTCTGGATGGGATGCAGAACCAGAAAAAAATATAAGAAATAAATAACTAAGTGGATATGCAGGAAAGGACTGGCCTAAGTAACTTGGGAAACCACAGAATTGGTAAGGGTAAACAGAAATCAACATGCATTCTACATATTAAGGTCTACCAAGAAGCATGAGCTGATTTTATATATACATGGAATGGGATACTTAAGCAGAGGGATGGTAGATTGGAATACATGCAGGCAAACAGGAAAGAAGGGTAGAATGGACCACACTGTCAAGAGATTAGGCTTGGAGACATTAGTATGAACTCATGTTTAATTTAATGTAATTTACATAACAAATATTTATACATAAATATTTCTGTTACACATCATGATTCCCTTGCAAAGACTACATTAAAAAAATGAAGAAAATAATCAATTTACACTGCAGAAACCTGGCCCCATTTTACATTGGCCCAAGGAAGTCAAGTTCATATTGAAGCAAGATAAAAGAAATCAAGATAGGAAGAAAGAAAATGAGGAAACCCAAATTTTCTATCTCTACCTTAAAACTCTGAGTTAGATGTTCAACACTTAGGAAAACTTAGCAAAACAGTATTCTTGGTCTCAAATTCATATGGCCTATCTCATTCACCTTCACCATCAGAGACACTAAGATGAGGAGTAACTAAAATAACTTTCACAGTTTTCAGGGACGCACACTTGCCTTCCATAATGTCCAGTTCCAGAAGCCCCTGGATTGATACCTGGAAGTCCCTGAACCTACAATCTTACTACGGGTTCCAAGGAAAGTAGGAACTTGAGGACATGATAACCTGCCAAACAGAAGCAATTACCCATAAACAGCCAGCAGATTCTCCCTCTCAGCAACAACAATCATTTCCAGGGAAGCAAATTGACCCTGAAGGCAATTTCTCAAGAGCTATCAAATCAGAACTAGCATAATAAGGAGTCAGAAACTGCCCCAACTCAGCTAATCCTTAAAAAGCTTGCCTCCCAATTTTGTGAACTGGGAAAGCTGAACACTGGCATCAGTGTGCCCCTCCTCCAGCTACTCAGAGTGAAGTATTTTTTCCTTTGATGATTGAGTGGTTTTATTTTACTTTTATTTCCTTCGTATAAGTATGTATTTGCAATATATAACCATCCCATTCATCATATTGATATAAAATCATTTTACTCTCCCTTTCCATCTCCCTTCTTCCCTGAATTTCCTTCTTATCTATACAGAATCTACATTCTTGTTTCCTGATGTCTTTCTTTTATTTAGATCTTTATTTATATGGGTCTCCTATATATCTCCTAATATATCATATTATGGTCCCGAAGTGCACCCAATTTCCAACAAATGACTGAAATTTATCCTTTCATATGGTAGAGTAGCACTCCATTGTATGTACGTACCACATTTTCTTTCTCTAGTCATCTCGTCACAGGTATTAGGACAGTTTCCATGATGTAGTTATTGTGAGTCATACTGCTATAAATATGGGTATGCATATATTACTGTAACAAGATGACTTCCAGAGAAGATACCAAGAAAAGGTATAACTGAGTCAAATGGAATTTCTACTTTTATTTATTTATTTATTTATTTATTGCAGTACTGGGGATTGAACTCTCAACCTTATACTTGCCAGGAAGGTGCTTATGCTGCTGAGCTATATCCCCAGCCCCTCTACTTTTATTTTTTTGATACATCTTCATACTGATTTCCACGGACCACCAACAATGTAGAGGGGTTTGTTTTGCCCAATAATCTCAATATCATTTCTTGTTTTTGTTGTCCTTGATGATAGCCATTATTACTGGAATAAGATGGAAACTCAGTGTTCTTTTGATTTGCATTTCTCTAAAGGCCAAAGATGGTGAACATTTTTTCATGTACTTCCTGGCTATTTGTACTTATTAAAAAGAATTTTTTCAGTTCAATTACCTGTCTTTTGATTGGGTCTGGCAAAAATTGGTTCCCTCAATTAAGCTGCCTCTTCACTTTGTTGGCTGTTTCTTTTGCTGTTTAGAAAGGCTATATATATATATATATATATATATATATATATATATATATATCTGCATTTTTAAATTCTTAATGTTACATATTATACAATGGGGTTCTGTTAAGTAGTCTTTCCCTATGTTTATATCTTTAAGTGTTTTATTAAATTTTTTCTAGCAGATTCAGTGTTGCTATGTCTTTGACCCACTTTCATTTGATTTTTGGAAAAGGTGGGAGATAAGAATCTAGCTTCATTATTCTGCATGTGAATATATATATATATATATATATATATATATATATATATATATATATATATACTATAGATCTAGATTCATTCATTCTACCAACATTTGTTTAAAACGTTAGTTAGTCTCCCATGATTATACTTTCTCTTCTCAAAGATAAAATGGCTGGGCCAGCCAGACAGCTTGGCAGACTAAAGTGCCTTCTTAGGTAGATGCAGGGATCAGGGTGCAATCCCTGGCCTGCCATGCCAGCCCTGCCCTCAAAGGCTCCCTGAGCCAGGGATTGAGACTGAGTATGCTGGTGCATGCCTGTAATCCCAGTACTAGGGAGGCTGCAAACAGGAGAATCACTACAAATCAGATCTGTGTAGTGAGACCCTGTAGACCCTATTCTAAATACACAAAAAAAGAGAGAGGAAGCTGAAGGTGCTTGCACCTGTTTGTGCTATATTTTTCTGCCAGTGGAGAACAAGTCTGTTTTGTAGCAGTGCCATGCTACTTTTACTCCCTTAATTCTGTACGATAACTTCAAGTCTGGCCTTAGTTTATAGTCCAGGCAAGCTTCAACCTCACCATAATACTCCTGCCACAGTCTCATGAATGAGAGGATTATAAGTGCATACCACCATGAGCCTCTGGATATTTCTAATTATCTGAAAAATGCTACTGATAGTTTTTGCTGGGAAATACCTAATTCTCTCAAAAAATTCTGTTAGTATTTTGAGTGAAATGGCAGCAAATTTAGATAACATTTTTATATATATTTTCTTTCTCAACAAGTTCACTGTTGGGAGTACTAGGGATCACCTCAGACTCAACTATGACAATAGTATATGCTATCATATAGACTACTATATACACATTTTTCTTCTATTAGCTGAGAAATCCTAGAAATAATGACCCCCTCCCCCAGTAAGCAATCAGCATGTGTAGCACTCAGATCTTGTCTTCTAATACTATTCACCAATAAAAACAACAAGGTATCTCTGGAAAACCTAGTGACTGTAGGACTGTCTAGAGCAGGAAATACACTTAAGTGTCTGTACCCATGGTGATATGTGTTATTCAAAACAAAAATGTCAATGTATGAGTTTCTTATAAACTAAAACCTCAGTATTCAGGTTTAACTGTAGTATTGGGACTTTACAATAAATGAGTGGGTTCTGGGCTGCACTTTTGACACTGATCTGTAAAAGGCTCACCAGTACTGGCCTATCCAATCTTGTAATGTCCATAAAATTAAGAAATGTTCAATAAAAGCCCATAGGGATGGGCATATATTGAAGAGACACAAAAGCCAACAAAAGATCTGTAAATAGCCAAACATGGCACAATGTGAACAATAAAACAAAGTGTAAAATGAATATTCATATCTCTATAATTATTCAAAGAAGGCATTAAAAACCATATATATATATATATATATATATATATATATATATATATATATATATCCCAGTGTATAAAATAATTCATATAATTCATTTTCAAGGAGGTAGAGCATAATTCTCTACTGTTTCAAATGGGTTTATGCTACATTTTATGTTATCCTTGCAAAGAATACAGTATGAAAAGGGGGAAATAATAAGTGAAAAACCAGACAAAACTTAACTTGGCCTTATGACATTTATCAAGTTCACATAATGTATCCCTGATATATTTAAAATGGCATTCCAGCTTGGTGAAATGGTCTTACTTCCAAAACTCCCTAAGTCCAGTATCCATAAGATAATCATCTGATAAATCCCAAATGAGAAACATTCTACAGAATATTTTACCAATGCTCCTCAAAATAGTTAAAATTGAAAGAAGTGAAGATCTGAGAAATTTCTGCCTTGTGGAAAGTAAAAGGACCCAATGACTAAAGACACTATGACATCGTCTATGGACCCTGTGAAGAAAAAAGGACATCACGGGAAAAATCAGGAAATATAGGATATAAATTTCAGCTAATAATACATCAACATTAATCTATGCCATGTCATTTACATACTACACTAATCAGGGAACATTTTGGGTAGAGTATATGAGAACTCTGTAGGATCTCTACAACTCTTCTGTAAGTCTAAAACTCTTCTAAAGTAAAAAGTTGTCAGGGACTTGTTCTGATTTACATCTACAATTGCAACGTGGGGCCTGGTCAGAAGGGGTAGATCACTGGTTGTGTAACTTGGAAGAGCCTGGCAAAAGAAAAGAAACTGTATTTCTTGGAAACCAAGAAGGAAAGGAGGAGCCAAGGATAAGAATATGGTTTTTAGGTCACAGCCCCAATGACTCATTTTCAGCCAGACCACATCTCCTAACACATTCAGCTGAACTTATTAGGGCATGAAGCCAGGATCCAAAAATCCTCCAAGTATAGAGACATTTTTTTTAAAGAAAATAAAAGATAGGGACTGTGGAGATAGCTCAGTGGTCTAAGCGCCTACTTGAAAAGTTCAAGCACCCAGGTTCTATTCCTGGCCACCACATGCTGTGCCAGTCCAAGAATCCAGGCACAAAGGGCCAGCCACTGAGACCAAGCGTGGTGGCACATGCCTGTAATCCCTGTGCTGGGGAGGCTGAGACAGGAGGATCACTATAAGTCTGAGCTGTGGAGCAAGACCTTGTACCAAGAAAATAAATAATTTTTTTTTTGTCTTTTTGAGACAGGGTCTCACTATGCAGTTCAGGCTGGCCTTGAGCTCACTTTGGTAGCCCAGGCTGGTCTCGAACTTGCACTGATCCTCCCCCCTCAGCCTCCGAAGTGCTGGGATTACAGGCATGCCCCACCACGCCTGGCTAAAAATAAATAAATTTTAAAAGAGAAAAAATACTAAAAAAATTACAAATGATATAGAATTTTACTAAACAAAATGATAGGAATTCAACAATGATTGTTACATTGCATATCGTTGTCTTAAAAATAGTTATTCAGATTACCAGATATAAGCATGCAAAATCGATGAAAAAATTAAAAAGCAGAGAAAAAAATGTAAACATTAATTGTTCCTTTCAATGGGCCAGGAAAGTTAGCAATACCACAGTACATGGGAGATTTTGATGGGCCACTTTAGGATCTACAGGACAACAGGGCTTAGTGTAACTGTGTTTGCCTACCACCCATTAGGGTCTGGGTTCAAATTCCAGCAGCATGAAAATCCTAAAAATACAAATAAAATATTTCATTCGGATATTATTTAACCTCTCAAAAAAGTTGGCAAGTACATATAAAATGAATGATCTCACTAGAAGAAGTGAACTTATTGGTGAGAAGAAATAAAAACCCAAACAATACTTTCAGATGTGATCACTCCAAGAAGATTCTTAACACAAAGGAAAAGAAAAAAAAAAGTTCACATTCAAAAGAAGCTGCTTTAACTGTAGTGACACTGAAAATGCTGTCTGGCAAATGTAAATAGTAATGCTGTAGAATATCACGACAGTGTAGTAGGCATTAGCCACACACCTTAGCCCTCACTTACCCACAGATTAGTTCGCTTTTTAAAGAACCACATTCCAAAGTTCACACAAACCAAGAAACTTACAATGATTTATTTTTAGTACTTTTCTCCTTTCAACAACCCTAACATTGAACATTGCTTCACATGAAATATAATTTGAAAGTTTATTATCAGAGATTCCAAAGACAAACACTATAACTTCTGATTTGTTTCCATTCTCAGGGAGAATCCAACATTCGGTCACCTGTATTTTGGATTCCTTATTCTGCTGATTTGCAATTTAATTCCTAGTGAATCAAAAAGCGCTCTTGTCTGACCTCTATTGTGAAATAAAAACTTTGAAAAACCCATCAATGTCAATAAAGACAAAATTATATGAACCAGTGTACTGGACTTGAAATATATAATAATAAAATACAGGTCAGGGCCAACCCAAGGGTCATTGATGAGGGTGGGGGAAGAAGGAAGCTCAGTGGCATCAAATGACTATTTAAGAACAGATACTTTTTAACGTGAAAAAGACCAGGGTCATAAGTATCTGCCAGCGTCTTCTTGAGAAACACGTTGACAATCTGATGGTTGTGAGTCTCCCTGAAATATTCATTCTGTTATTCTTTTGAGTAATCATGACTTATTAGCCCTAGTCATATTCTCATGTTGCATAGTAAATTATTCTTCCTGCTTCTTGGTGTTTACTCCCTTCAGACAGTTGGGTCCAACCCCTTGTCCCTCAGTCATCACTTAACTAAATTGTGTAGACAAAATTCTTTTAATCTTTCCTCATAAATCAATCTTCTTAATAATTTTTGTTACTCTTCTTTGAACTCCCTTCAATTAATCTATATATTTTTGGGTAATGAGTTTGGAAATGCTGAGTAAGTCAGGTGTGATCCTGGTTATGTTTGGTATCTACCTTATGTTTGGTATCTACATCTTTGGAAATGCACCCGAAGATCTTCTACAGTTAGGACACAAATACAACAAATTAGTACTGGATTTTCTACCTGAGGTAGAAGGACTCCAAATACCTAATTATAAGTCACGTGCAGAGTTTCCCCATCAATGGCCATGTCTCAAGCTTCAACTGCTACAAAATTTACTATAGTTTCTGCTATAATATAAAGTTATTTACATTGAATATAACCAGTTGTTTTTAAAACTTTAATTTTTCTGGAGATATTTTTCAAGTCAGTCTACATGTACAAATACCACTGGAGTTGATTGACTTCACAGTACAAACTAAGGTAGAGTTTTAAAATGGCTTAGACAAACTGAAAGGAAATGAACTCACTTAACTGCTAAAGCAAAGGTGGTTCACTTTGTGGGAATAAGCTAATGTTTTTTTAAAAAAAGAATTTAGGTGGGGCGTGTTGGCACACGCCTATAATGACAGCACTTGTGTGGGCGGCTGAGGCAGGAGGATTGATATGAGTTCAAGACCACCTTGTGCTAAAATTGTGAGCTCAAGGAAAGCCTGAACTGCATAGAGAGACCCTGTCTCAAAAAAAAAAGAATTTAGCATAGGGTGTACAGGGTCTAATTACACAGATGGGACTCGTAGTGATCCTCCTGTTTTCAACCTCCCAAGTGCTGGGATAATAGAGGTATGCAACTACGCCCAGTCTCAATCACCCTCTCAGTGTCCAGCACAACAGGCCAGGAATTGAACCCAAGCCATGCATCTGCCTAAGTAGGTGCTTTAATCTGCTGAGCTATCTGGCTGACCCTGGTGATGCCTTTTTGAAAGAATGATCACTTTAAAATGAAGGTAAATTATTTCACAACATTGATTTTTTTGCATGGAACTCAAATTACATTTTACTTTCAAAAGGAATTCAGCTTCATTTAGCAGAAATGATGGATTGGTCAGTTCTTCATTCTGATAAAGAAGACATTTTGGGGATCATTCATCTGGACAATCACTGACCATCATTGATTCTTTTTATTTCCTGTCCACTTTTCCAATGTAGTCATGCCAATAAGAAGTTAAAAAGTTAGTTAACAAGTCATTATTAATCATGTACATTGTACAGAATTCATACAAACTACAGAAGATATGTAGTATAGAAAGAGAAAATCTCAAAATTATATTTCATGCTTGAATCAGTTTTCGATCTTTTAGTGTCTGAGAAAAACAAGGCACATAAAAATCTAGGACTGACTTAAAGCAATTAAAAATACTATTATTAAAAGGATGAGAAATTGAGCGGCAGAGGAACTTGCAGTAAAGGGTGATTAATATAAAACAGAATTAATGTGGAATGACTTGATGGAGGAGACAAAAAGTGAAATTACTTAATTTTCCTTCTCAGGAATATACTTCTGTTGAAGAAGTTACTGAGTAACGGGCAAAGGAAAGTTTGCCAGTATCTGTGGCTCACATTTATGCATATTATTCCTTTAGCTATTTATACAAACACTAGGACTTGAGTCTTACTAAATGTGGTTCTGAGACATTCTTGGTTTTGAGTTCAAACACTGAAACCCATGAGATCCAATATTTAAACAATAACTTAATTCAGAGAGGAGGGCAGAACATTTTCTGGAATAAAAATCATGTCAATTGATCTATAAAAGTTCTTTATGTAAATAAGAATATGGTATGGCCAATGAAAAAAGATGGATGCAATTTATTTGAGTTTTCAAAAAGATTGTTTTTTCAAAATCACATACCAAAGACTGTTTAAAACAAAGATGAACTGTGCCTTGGTGTTAGAGGCCTATAGACACATCTACTCATGAGCGTGAGGCAGGAGGATCACAAGCTAGAGCCCCTCCTTGGTAACATAGTAAGACTCAAAATAAAATAATAAAAAGGGCTAGGATATACTGCAGAGGAAAGTGTTAATCGCTAACATTGAAGGAAAAAAGTATAATTTAGAAATTATGAGAGCTAATTTTAAGAACAGTAAACAAAGAAGACTGTCCTAGATAATAAATTATCCATCAATGCTTATTACTATCACAAGTTGAATGCATATTACATAGTATACACCACACCAAATATTTTATCTCTGTGCTTCTCAAACTTTTCAATGAAAATAATGATTAAAACTGAGGAGACTGAAGCTACTAATGTCAGAGAGTGTGTGTCAAAATAAAAAAAAAATGGTTATCTTAAAAATTCAAATACACTTTGCATTCTACTTTATAATTAATTTTATTTTTCAATTTTTTCTTTTTAAAATTTTATTAGGGGGATGCTCACTCGGGACCTACCTCCTGTCCCTCTCTCAGACGAGAGCTTTCTTTCCCTCAATAAATATGTTCTGCTCATTACCTGTTTGTTCCTAAAATTCATTCTTCGGTTTTAGAGAACACGAACTCATCCCAGGTACTTTTCAGGTTGGGGATGAGTTTTCCCTATATCATTTGGAGGTTCCCTATTGGAGGTCATGCACCCCAAATCAGTTTTTCTTCCTGCATCATTTACAGGTTCCACCGAGATCATTGGACAAAGGTATGAGTTTGCTTTTCTATAATAAATTCTGAATTGGGACTTGCTTATTGAACAAATTTTATGCTTTACATGTTGATGTCTTTGTCCATTGCTCATATTTTGCTGTTTCATACAGTTTGGTTAAAATTGCTTCCAGTTGCCTGTGTTTTGTCTCTTACGTGGTTTTGTTAAAATGTTGTTCAAAATGTTGTTGGTAAATCTAAGTTAAAATACATAAATGTTATAAGGTTAAGATAGTTCTCTCTCTCTCTCTCTCTCTCTCTCTCTCTCTCTCTCTCTCTCTCTCTCTCTCTCTCTCTCTGAAGGACCAGGGATTGAACTCAGGACCTTACACTTGCAAGGCAGGTACTTGTGCCTCTGAACTATCTCCCTGGCCCCAGTGTTAAGATATTTCTCTAATGAGACATTTTATTACTGTTGTGTACTTGTATATGCTGCATTTGAACTAGATGTTAAATGTGCAGTATTCCTTGCTTGACTTTAGACAACAGTACTAGAGAGAATAACATTAATAAGCCTCCTAGTGAACTTTATGTAAACTTCCATAAAATAGGACGTTTAAATCTAGCTTGGACTTAGAAAATATACATGCCTGTCTATGAAACATGGGACTCCTTTTGCCAACTAAGTGACATTAGGTCAGCCACCATTCTTAAAGACTTGGAGGACAGGTTTCACTGGGATAGACTGGTTCTGATCCCCCTTTACATGCTAGAGGAAATGTCAAGCCTGCTCTGTCTCAAGTTTCCTTGCTTTGAATTTACTCCTGATTTTCCCACCTCTTTGTACTTTCCTTTTTAGAGGCATGTACAATTAGGAAAATGATATAGACTGTTCCAACTAAGTGAAGTCCTTAGAAAATGAGCATTTGCTAATGCTGAAAACAGGGAAGTCATTTTAGAAAAAGGACACATACCCCGTCTCTGGGTCAGATGAGACAAAGAGGACTATGCCTGTCCAGGAGGGCACATATAAAAGCCATGTTCTGGCTTAGTGTTCTGGGCAGGTTTCCTTTGGGAGGCTAAACCTGAGACACAGTGGAGAGAACCGGCTTCTGGGTTACACCAGAAGAAGCTATCTCCATAAGCAGCACAGTTAGTGAGAGGGAGTATTATAACCTTTTCTCCTAGGCCTAATTATTTAGGTGCATAATAACTAAGTTTTGGACTTTAAAGCTTTTACCATGAAATGCTAGGTAATCTTGTTCAGGCTTTTAACTAACCCTTATAGAACTTGGAGAAACAGTGGTTACTCTGCCAGCTAGTAAATACTCCTAGAGCAGCTGCTGCTCTTTGAAGCAGAGGACAGGTTTCCACAGATGTTCTTTGGTGAATCCCCATCAAAGCCTATGGTTATTTGAATGTTGACCAGAGAAATGGTTGGATTCCTTTCTGGTTGTGTGAGCCAATAGCCTGTAACACCCGAGGGGTCATGCCCAGGGTTACTCTCTGGCTGATACCTAAAGGTGCTTGATGGCAACTGATTCTTGACCACCAGAATATCTCCATTTACCTACTGTACTTTTTTCCTCTTTACTAGTAGACTAGGAATTCTACCTGAGCTTTTAAAACAGCTTAATGAGTCACACCTTCAGAAATTAGGCTAAAACAACTTGCAATAGTTTGCATTCTACAGTGGCTATTAGGAGAAAATGATTTACATCTATACTTTATATGTTAACTGAGAGATTTTTGTCAGCTTTAACGTGTTTACCAACATGTAAAATTTGATGCTAGGTAATATATATGTTTCACCTGTTAGCTTCAAATTTAAATCTTGTCCAGTTGCTAAAAATGTTTATCTAGGTGATAGAAAACACAAAAGTGTGAACACATGGCTCAGGGCATGGGGCCAGATCCCTCTAGTCAATTGTTTTATCTATCTCTAGAAGTGCTCTTTGTAGCCTGCAAAATGCTCACTTGCAATTTTTATGCAAGTTATTTCCTTCTGTAGACATTACTGTCATTGGACCAATTGTAACTTTTACTTATAAATATTCAGTAAGAGTAAATATATGGCTTGTGAGATGCTTCAGGAGATAGGAATCATGCACCAGTTTGAGGGTGGATAGGCTGGTGGGATCTTGTCTCCCTTCTCTCCAATAAGAGCATCCACCTGCTCTGGAGAGGGCTACTCAAGGGACGCCAGGGTGGAGGAATAGATAGGAAGAAAGTGGAGGCTTCCAAAAGGCAATTTCTATTGAATTTCAGGTTATCTTACAATCAAAGTTTCTTACTCCTTTAGAGTGCTTCATTAGGCACCACAAGACTTACATGTTAAAAAAGAGCAAAGGGAATGCAAAAGAAAGTATTATGACGGTATTTTACAACTAAAAAGGTATTGTAAAAAGAAAAGTGGTAAAAAGTTCTTATATTCAGATTTTGTTTACATTAAGGTTATTGTTATTGAAGTTTTAAAACATAGATGTGAGCCTAAAGACAAGATGGCCTTAATCACAACCTCACTACTGAAAGCGAAGTTTCCCTATTTGCCTTTTCAGTCTAGAGGGTGGAGCTTCTAGACCAGCTACAATCTGGTCCTCTACAAGGTTACTGAGTTTATAGGAGGTTTTCAAGGACAACATCCTTTAAAGAAGTAATCTAAAACTTCCAGAGTTTTGTATCTTTTTCTCTGTGACCTAAAACAGACAGTCTGGTCTTAGAAGATCTTTAGATGACTCTAAATACACTGATGTCTTTAGAGAACTTAATCAGACTGATCATTGTTAATCTTAAACCAAACTTTGACTTGTAATAAAAGACAGCTGCTATTGCACTTAGAGATGAATATCATATTGTTTTCAAAGATCAGAAGATAGGTAGCCAGGGGAACCATCCGTTCCCATTGGAACCAAAGCATTTCAGACCCCTGCTGGCCTAACAGCCAGGCAGCCAATTGGTTAAAAGACATTTTCTACTGTATATTCTTAAAGGCCTAAGAACTAGAATCAAGCCTTCAGTTATTAAATTTTAGCTGTTTAACAGATAAATGCCTCTCCAATTTCTTAAAATGTTTAATAGAGACACTGGTAAAGCATACTTTGTGAGATGTTAATTCAGTAGAGGGACAGATGACTCTTACAGATAATTTCATCTTACAGACATTAAAAAAAAGTTATAAAAGATAACTTTTGCTCCAGAAAACTCACTTGGTACTTTATAGGGCACTAAGAAAACAATTTCCTATGATGAGGACTGGAAAAAACTAGGGAGAAAAAACAAAAGAGATCAAAATCACTGCCTTTGCAGCCTCAGTACAGACCCTAGCTCTGATTCTCTGGGCTCCAAGAAGAGCTCAGTGATGAGGTTCATCTGTTACCACTGTCAGAAGCGAGGCCACTGTAAGGGGGACTGCCTTAAGAGGCCCACAAGCCAGGCCCTGACTGCCAAGACAGCTGCTAGAAGTAAGACTGCACTCTGAGGCATAGGCCACAGAGCTCAGACTGGGCTTCCCAGATCGTCCAGTAGGACTGAAGGGCACTGGGCCTGCCTCTTCCCTCTGGCTGGACTGTCATCTCTACCTGCCATTTCCATAGAGGAGCCCTGAGTAATCATGACTAGAGAGAAACCCAGACTATTGCTGGACATTGGCACAGGTCTCTTTGTTCTTCTCCAACTCTGATTTTTTCTTCCAGTTATCATACTTTAATAGAAACAGACTTTAAAAGACATACAGCTACAGGGGCCCGGCGGGATGGCTCAGTGGTCTAAAGCGTCTGCTTGGGAAAGCTTGGGCGGCTTCAGGGACCTCGGTTCGATCCCCAGCACCACATGCTGCACCAGCCCTGCCCTTTGGGTTGGCTGAGCCGGCCATAAAAAAATGAGTGAATAAAGAAACAAAGGTTCTGAAACAAGAATAAAAATAATAAATAAAAATAAAAAGTTCTTTAAAAAAATAAAGACATACAGCTGCAGCTGTAACTGAGATATTGCAATATATTCAGGTTACTTACTAACCAAAATTATGCTGTTTTTTATAAGTGTATTAAGTTAGCCTGATTTTCTGATATAACTCTGGTACTTCATAGTGATAGTAAAAATAGGTATGACTTTATAGATTAGATTTTTCAAAAGTAAGATTGGCTAATTTTTTATAATACATTATATGTGTTAATTTTAAAAAGTTACTAGACATTTTTATTAAAATTTTATTCAATCAATATGAGTGTTTTTCAATTAAAAGGCAAGTGTTCACAAAAAAAGTTTTATACAAGTAAAAATAACTTGCTGATGTCACTGTTCTCTCACAAAGTGTAACTAGGAAAACATGTCATACTATACTTAGATTATTTAAATGTATTGAAAATAAAAATAAGGCATTAATCTGGTTTTCATAAATTCGCAAACTTTAGAGATAATTATAACTAAAGTTAGTGGGACTTATACTAAAATGTCAAATTCCATAAATAAGGGAGTCCAAATGCTAGTGTCAGCTCAAATGCCCATGCTTGGATTATACATGTGCTAATCTCTCAAATTTGTTGTTTCCTAAAAGATATCCAAACCCACCTAATGGTACAGGTAAAACCTATAGTAAATATGGTTGATTACATTTAGATACCTTTTGCTGGGATCCACCAGATTTTGTCTATAGAGATATAACAAGGCCTTAGCTGTCCATCTCATATAGCCCAGCTAAACTGAGTGTCTTAGTTATTTTTTACTCATTGCTGGGACAAATACCTGACACTCAAAATGAAGGAAGGAAATGTTTATTTAGCTCACAGTTACTAGAGGTTTCAGTCTATATTCGGCTGGCCCAAGGCTGAGTGGAATAGGGCAGAGAGCATTCAGATCATGGAGGCAGAACAGCAACAAAATGGTGGCAGAGGCAGCCAACCAAACAAGGCAGCAGAGAGCAACAGCTCGAGTCTGTCTCTCTGATTCTTTTTATATTACATTCAGGCTCTCCGCCTCAGCATATCTGCCTTAGGCTACACCCATAATCCCAGAAGTACTTAGAACATATAATCCCAGGGATCATGGATCAAGTCTCAAACTTTAGATCAGTACTAAATCACATAATCCTAGTGACTCATGAGTCAAGTCTCAATCTATAGAAGTCCCTGCCCAATGACTGCATGAGGTTTTGGGGGAACAACAAAACACAAACTATAACACTGAGTCTTTCAGGTTTTCTGCCTCATTACAACGGAAGCTATCTTCATGTTACTTGGGCAGGACAATGCCTCAAAGATGCTTCCTCTATCAGTCTAATCCTATCTCATCAAATCAACTGTTGGGGAAATTGCCCTTACCTTCCTTGAGCAGGGCTGCCTGCAGGAGGCCTTAAAACCAAAAAGTTATATGTTGTTCAGTGGGCCCCAGATGTCTGACACAAGCTGCAAAAGTTAAAAGGGTTTACAGGAATAAATTTGAGTTTAGGTGTTTCATAGTAGAAAGGATACAGAGTGGAATTATAGATAGAGAATAAAATGATGATACTAACAGCCTAGAATGAAGGCCAGTCAAAACTGAACAGAGAGAAGGGATATTTCAAGCAGATGTCAAAAGCTGCTACAGAGGGAAAAAAAAAAAGCGTTCATGATGGAGTCAGAGAAAGTTTGAGATTGAGGTCGTCATGGGTCTTTGCCTCTCAGCCTGGCAGAACCCATGTTAACTGCCAATATAAAAAGAAAGTCTGTTAAACTTTTAATAGATGCTCATACAGATGTGTCAGTAGTTACCCGGCCAGTGGCCCCACTTACAAACTGGATAGCACTCAGTGTTTTCCCTATTTTTGGCAATTCATGTGGCCTAAGTAATACTAGAGTTGGTAAAACATAAAAGGCCAGTTTATTTAAAACAATACCCAATAGCCATAAAAGATGAAATCCCATCTTTAAAGAGATCTCTGCTAATAGACCTAAAAAACATTACCTTCCAGATCTTTCCAATAATGTCTTCAAAATATTAGATATCAAATCAATGGTATGTAAAACAATGTCCCCAGATATGATATTTGTCATCTTTTTTAAAGTCATTACTATTTACTTGGTAAATCATTTTGACTGTGCTCATACTTAATCCGCTGTTATTTGGCCCATCTATGTTTAATAGTTTCTTTGGCTTTGTTTTCTCCAGATATAAAGCGATTCTACCTATCCAAGACAAAAATGTCTGGTGTCTATTGAGGACCTTTAGATAGGACCTCTGGAGAGTATCTCTGACTGCTGTTTCACAACTACGACCCCTTTTAGCGTGAAGAAGCCCGAGTGGTCATCGCACATGCTTCCCTCATGGCAGTTCGGGTTACTTCTTCAGAGGGGGGAATGTTCTAGGCAGCTGAATTAGATAGAAATATTATAGGCAGTCAGACAGGGCCAGGCCCTCAAGGATGACATGGAAGATAAGGTGACTTTCCCAGTAGAGACAGACACTCCTCCACCGGGGACCAGATCTCAAGACAAGAGTAAATAGAAGCAACTACATACTTCCTTAAGGGTGGGAATCAGGGATTGATATGCTAAATAAGTATCAATCACCTTAAAAGACCCTGGAAAGAGTCACGAGCCCAAGCTCATTAGGTGGTGTTCTTGCCCGCTTGCTATGTGATTTGCCTTCCCATTGGATTCCAATGTTAATCAATTTTACCTGAGCAGTGGTGCTTGTAATCTCATTGGTTGACCACAGTTTTGTCCCACCTCATATCCACCTAAGCTAGTTTCCATGTCTTCTCTATAAAAGTCCCTAGAAGAGACAGCTTCCGGGGGACACCTACTCAGGGCCCTCCTCCTGTCCCTCTCTCGCACAGGAGCTTTCTTTCCCTCAATAAATATGTTCTGTTCATTACAAAAAATTTATTGGTACACTTAAACATACATAACAATAACATTCATCATGGGGCATTTCTACCTGTGTATGATATATCTTCATTCTTTTTCTTGGCCAATCCCCACACTCACTACAAGCCCTCTTTCCCTCTTTATTTACAAAAGCCCTGCTTCCATTTTTCTCCTTCTTTCTTTTCCCTTTTTTCCTTTCACCCACCTCCCTAATTTCCCTCCCATTTCAACATTTTCTTCGTATTTCCTATTATCTATTTTTTTTAAATTACACTTTAAATCATTTATTACTGATAGATAGATATGAAAGCAAGATGGTTCATTTTTATTCTGTGCCATCTGTCTAAAATGACAGGCTTGTATATCTGATTTCATTTAACTTCCATATCAGTAACAGAAAAATCTACTATTCACATTTTCTGTTTATAGAACTTCAGATCCAGAAGTGGTATCAAACTCAAGTTTGTCTACAAATTCTTGTGCCATGAATTGCTACTAAAACAAAAGAATGAACTAATGAGAACAGAAATTGAAGACCACTGTATCCAACAATTTCATTTCATTTGTGAGAAAATAGGCAGGGAGACACATCATAACTTAGCAGCAGAACTAGGATCACAATTGAATTGTTTTTGGAGAGGCTTCTCTGACTTTCCTCACCCACACAGCTTCAGGACTATTATTGTACATCCCCACAGCATTCTGTATATTCCCCTCATGTCCAGACTTAGTTTTTATTTTATTATTACTTGTGTAGTTGCCCAACTTCTCTACTAAACCATAAAAATACTAGGAGGCTGAAGACGTTTTCTGTGTACATCTTTTGCAACCAGTGAAATGAGCGAGCACATTAAACACTCAGGCAATGGTTGGTGCATACATGCACAAGTGTTGTAATATTTCTCCACATTACTGTACTATTGACATTTGTGTTAACATAGAACAATATTATTGGATGAAGACTGAAGACAACAGAATTTTTTTTGTGGGACCAGGGTTTGAACTCACGACCTTGCACTTGTCCAGCAGGCACTTGTGCCTCGTAGCTATCTCCCCAGCCCCCACAAATTTTTTTTTCTATCACAAGAAGAGACTGCTGCAAAAAGAAGCACCTAAATAGAATGGCCAGAAAGTTTTAAAAAGGCAGAATTCTCTATGACAGTGAATAAAGTAACATCTTTTTTAGATATGGGGTCTTGTTATATAAGTCAGGTTGGTCTTGAACTCACTGTGTACCCCATATTGACCTTGAACTTGCAGTGATCCTACTGCCTCAGCCTCCTGAATACCAGCATCACAGGTGTATGTAATCACAGCTGGCTAAAGTGATGTATTTAGGAGTTAAATAATTAGAATGATTTAAAGTCAAGGTCTCTCAACTTTGACTTTTGAAAAATATATAAAAGACCTGTAAACTATTTCATGATTGTTGCTGCAGCATGATTCAGAACGTTCATTGGAAATAAACCCTTCATTGAAAAACAAAAAGATTTGCAGGAAGGTGAAAAATATTTAGTGGACATCTATGTCTAGCTAAGGTCATCAAAGGAATATTTTATGAGGAGATATGAGAGAGTCAGGATACATCCATCTGTAGGGATATCAAATGATAAAATGTATCACTGATATTGAAAAGTAACATATAAAGATGTTCTGGATTTGGAGACCGAAATCCTAGATTTAAGCTGCAGCTCTACCATGTTCTAGCACATTGAGTAGGTGGCCCGACTATTCTGAGACTTGGTACTGTCTTATAAAATGTGACAAAACATATTTCAAGATCAAATCTAGCATTGTCATGGGCAAGCTATTGGATCAACTCATTTGCAGGTATGAAGTGTATACTTTGAATAAAATAGAAAAAAAAAATCACCCGTGTGTTCGGAACAATACACAAAGAAATGAGTGGAAAGAAGGGAAGCTACTTGGCAGGGTATCACAGATGTGCAATCCCAGCTACTTCAGGGGGCTAAGGGAGAAGAAGTTCACTGTGAGGTCAGGTTGACAAACTTACAGAGATAATGGCTCAAAATTTACAAAGAATAGGAGTAGGGGATGCAGCACAGGGGTAGTGCAGCCTGGGCTTCAATCACCAATATAGCTTTCTCAAACTGGCAAGCTGCCCATTTAAAAAAAATCACTCTTTAGCACCTGATGAGATTTCTAGAACTTAAACAGAAACATAAACTTTTGACTGTATGAAAAGCTAGAAGATAGTGTCAAAGTCAATAATAGCCATTGGACAGTGATAGGGAAATCCTGAAAGGAGAGATTCAGAAGGCACACCGAATTCTTTATATAAATAGTACATAAATTGGCTCAATTTTGAATTATGTGCTGATTGTGCAGACTACAAGCAGCGCCGCTAGACACAAAAGTGTCAAAGTGATATGAGTTCCTGCCCATGTCAGGTAAGATGTGGTTCACAATTTGAAATCAGTAACATGACATGCTTGCTGAAAGAGTAAATATTCCTTGCAGAAACAACAGAATCCAGAGAATTTCTACCATGATTTTTATAGCATCCAGTATAAAGAGTATATTGAGTATATAATTTTATAATGTCTAGTATACAACCTACTATATCTATATTTCATACGTAATAAGGTGTAAAGTGTAACCCACTCTGGAGAAAATTAAAGAGGCCAACTCTGAAATGATACATACATTGAAAGTAATAAGCAAGATTTTAACTCATCTTTTTTAACTATGTTCCAAAGATATAAAGGAAAGAGTCTCCATCATAAATAAAAAGACAGAAAATCTCAATAAAGAAGAAACAACTATAAAAATTAAGCAAATGCAAATCAAGTATCTTAGCCTGGAATGGTGCTGCATGCCTATAATCTCAGCACTTGAGAAGCTGAGACACGAGGATGCTATGAGTTCAAGGATAGGTTTTCTTACAGGAAGGAAGGAAAGGAGAGACAGACAGACACAGAGAGACAGAGAGACAGAGAGACAGAGAGACAGAGAAACCAGCCTAGTATCTGAAGAATAGTTTTAACAGAACAGAAAACAGTAAAGGTGGTCAAACCTCCATAGAAATTGTTCAGTTTACACAGTAACAAAACAAAATGAAGATAAGAAAGAATAAGCATGCCGGGCGTGGTGGCTCACGCCTGTAATCCCAGCACTCGGAAGGCTGAGGCAGGAGGATCAGTGCGAGTTCCAGACCAGCCTGGGCTACAAAAGTGAGCTCAAGGCCAGCCTCAACTACATAGCGAGACCCCGTCTCAAAAAAGACAAAAAAAAAAAAAAAAAAGAAAAAGAAAGAATAAGCAGAAAATTTAGGGACTTCTAAGATGGTAGAAAAAGGCCTACATTTTACATCTCAAAAAAAAAATATTCTAATGGAACAGAAAACTACAAGAAGAATTTTTTAATATTTTGCCAAGTTTACAGTAAATAGCAAGACCAAAGATACACAATACACCCCTCCACACACACACAATCTAATTCACACGTAATCTCAGAGAGACATGGACACTGCCTGGCATATGGTGGGCACAATAATTGTTGCAGACAAAATTTTAAATGAGATATGCAATGCGAAACATTCATACTGAAGAAAACACATTTTACTGTATCTAAAGTTTTATGTATTTACTGTCAACCTTATACCTAGAAATTATTTAGATAAAAAATAAAAGCTTGAGGAAAACAAGAGGTAGGATATTAGTAGATAAGAGATAAGTTTATAGTCACATAATAGAAGATCCACCTTGCTTGAACTATATCCTACACTTACCAACTAACATCTTAAATTACAAAACTCCTTGAGGGCTAGAGAGATAGCTCAGTGCTCTAAAGCACCTGCTTAGGAAAGCTTAGGCAAAGCGCAGGGACCACAGTTTGATCCCCAGCACTACATACCTTACCAGCCCTGCCTCTAGGGTGCACTGACTTTTTTGGTGGACAGGCCACCAAAAAAGAAAAAAAAAATCCTGCTTGATACAAACAGATTATTTCCCTACAGAAGTGGTACAGACAAAAGCCTGCTACTCCTAACAAATAAATATTGATTTACTGCTTTATGAATGTGGTCAGTGTGTTCCTCCAAGCATAGAAACACAAAAGAATAAATCCATTTACAGTTCATTCTGATGGCATAAACAATCTTTTGTAGCAGACATAAACATATAAGGATCCAATTATCCCTATGGGTACATAACTAATTTAATATACCTTCCTTTGGGGGATAAAAGAAAGGAAGAAAGGAACAAAGAAGAAGGAAAATAAACACTTAGGGAAAAGCATTATAGACAGAGTATCTATGATGTTTCCCGCGGAGTTATTGAATTTCACCTTGAAAATTATAATGAAAGTGGCTTCAACAAAGAAAATTGCCAGTATTGGTGTTATCTCAGAATCGCAAAGTTGGAAGGAACTTTAAAACTCATCTATTGTAAATTTTCTTTCAGTAAAAGAACTATCTTAACTTTCTGAAAGATGATCATTAGTTTTCTACTTGAATTTCTTGGTTGACAAGGAAAGGGCATGCTAACTTCCTAACAGACCACTACAAAATTAAACAACTAAAATTTTTAGAGAATTCATCTTAAACTAAAATTCTTCTTTCCCATATGTATTCCACTTGGACCAGACTATTTCCTTATTCTTCTAATTTCTCCTACATATATAAGCTTCTAAATTTTTTAAACACTACTACCATGTCCTGCTTGAACCTTTCATTTGCTATGCTCAAAAAAGCAGAAATCTTTTATTTATTTATTTATTTTTGTTGTTTCAGAACCTTTGTTTGTTTATTCACTCATTTTTATGGCCGGCTCAGCCCGCCCCCAGGGCAGGGCTGGCGCAGCATGTGGCGCCGGGGATCGAACCGAGGTCCCTGAAGCCGCCCAAGCTTTCCCAAGCAGGCGCTTTAGACCACTGAGCCATCACACTGGGCCCCCAAAAGTGTAATTCTTCCACCAGTGTGGCTTGCAGTTTCTAAGTAAAGTTTACTAAAGCTTACCTGGATTGCAGCCATCCTACCTAACAAAGTGTACATGGAAACTGCAACTGTCATCTGGTTGCCTATTCCTAATGTTTCCAAATCCTAATTTTGTCATGCACATAATAGCTACTGATTTCACTTCATAGAATACAAAAATTCAGTGTTATGTTAGTTACCTTTACTTCACTGTAACAAAATGCCTGACATTAACAACTTACAGAAGGAATGACTTTCTTTATTTTATAATTCTGAGTTGTTTCTCATTAATAAGTAAAATGTTCTTATTTCAGTTACCTGAGTATGTTATAATCTTAATGCCTGTTATTCAGAGCCACTCCCACCCAACTCCAAACTTTCTCTGATCTATTGTCACATGCTGAATCAGGGAGAAAAGTCAAGTATAACAATTCTCCATCAGCAAGGCCATGCCTCCACAGTGGAAAAAACATTTGAGAAATTTCTAGATGTGGAGCAGAATAGTCACATTACAGTTGCGTCCCTCAAAGTCAGAGCTAAATGACTTTGATCACTTTAAACCCTTGATTTTCTCTTTAAAGGTGGGGGTATAACAGTACTTTGTATGAGTGTTGAATATGCTGCAAATACATTCAAAGTCCTTAGTCTGCTCTCTCTGACTTTCTCTGGTTGTCGTCTGTGTATGTCTCTATCCTCATTTCCTGTCAGAGCCAGGCCAAGTGATCCCTTCTCACTGCATGCAAGGCTGGGAAGAGAATGCCACCATAATAAATTCACACCATTAGCCACTCATTCATTGCTTTGGGCTATTGCTACAGGAAAAAAATCAAGGGTCTTTCAGCAAGAAAGGAAGAAGAAATAGGAAAGCAACTCAAAAGTGTCTACCACAGGTTTTCTTTTACAAACACATGGTAGGTTTCTACAAACTCTTTGTGTCAACATTGATATTTACTATATTATTTTAATACTAACTTATGGTGTTGGTAGATACAAGAGGAAAAAAAATTTGTCTCACAGTTTCAGTTCCCACATGGTTGGCTTTGTTATGTCTGGGCTGGAGGCAAGGCACTAATCAAGACAAGGAGGATGTGACAGAACAAACCTGCTGGCCTCATAGCAACCAGAAAGGAGGGAGAGAATAAAAGAGGGAAATAGGGAGGAACAGGGAGAGACAGAACATAGGTCCCAAAGCGCAAGCTCCCAGAACACACTTCCTTCTACTTATTTTCCCCTTCTAATAGCTAACTGTGTTATGAAATCATTAATAATCAACTGATTGGTGAGTTGAACCACTGTGAGGTTAACATCCTCATGACCAGATCAATTGAACAAGCCTATCAGGGGGCTTTGGGAGGATATTTTAGATCCAAAGGAAACTTATGTATACCTGCAAAGTATTTGTCTAAGTCATTGATAATAATGTTGAATTTGACAGAGCTTCCTGGTAAACTACTAGATAACTTTCTCATTAAAATGCATACACAGAGTTTGACCAACTACACATAACTTCAATGGCTACAAGATTTTTTACGTCTTTTCCAGAAAGGTAGCAGAAAACACTGGTTTAATTATCTTACTAGATCACTATTTTATTGTGTCTTTCTGTTAAGGTTTAACTTAGTAATCCTATCCAGAAATGACTCATAAATATTGTTTCCTCAGAATTCTTCATATAGGAACAATTAGAACATCCTTTGACAGTATCATAGATATGTACAAAATGCCTCATTGAAAACATGTTGACTGCTAAGTTTATAGACCCATAGTTTCAACAAATCCCTCCTGGTATCCCATTTTGGAAAATGAGGGCTCTTGTCTATCTGATTTCTTCTAGAACCTATCCTTTCAATGATGTCTCAAAACCTATGCATAGGGTGATTCGTCCACCGGTGTGGCTCACAGTTTCTAAGTAGGGCTTAGTAAAGCTTACCTGGATTGGGGCCACCCTGCCCAATGAAATGTACATGGAAACTGCAACTTTCATTTGGTTGCCTATTCCTAATTCTTCTGAATCCTAATTTTGTCATTACATAATAACACAAGAGAATCATGCTAGAAATGAGGAGTGTTTCAGATTTCAGACATTAAATTTTTATGTAATATTGACATAAACTTAAGGAGATGTTTTGGGATTGGAAGCTAATCCTAAACAAAAATTTCATTTATATCATATATACCTTTATACAGATAGCCTAAAAGTAATTTTTCACAATTTTTTAGTGCACCCATGTTTTAACTGCAGCCTCTAAGACAGTGTCAGATATGGACTGTTCCATTATGTTGCGTCATAATGACCCTCAAAAAAATCATTTTTTTATTTCCAATTCTCAGAACATATATGCTTAGTTGGTAACAGTTTCATAATCACCCTTGTGGATTCTTTCATATCCCTCACATTCTTTTTCTGCGCTTGGAGACTCAAAGACAATAGAAGTATCTTTTGCAATGTCTCATTTACCTTGGGATTCAAATTCCTTCTTAATCTTGTCCTGATGACCCTTTTTCTGTTCAGACGTTATTCTCATTGATCATTTTTAAGAGGATCGAAAGTAGGCCCAGCTCTCCCTCTTGTACTTTTTGTTTGTTTGTGTTTGTTTTGCTTTTTATTTTCTTGGTACCAGGAATCAAACTCAGGACCTTACATTTGTGAGGCAGGCACTTATGCCACTGAGCTATCTCCCTAGTCCATCCCTCTTGTTTTTGCTGTAAACAGAACTAAGTGTATGTACACACTAAACAGTACTTAGAATTTGCTCTTGCAGGGCTTGATCCTCATGGCATTATCCTTAGAATGTTGTCCTTCTCTAGAACATGTATTTGATTCTATAGTCTTATTTCTTCAGTTAAATCAGGTCGTTCCAAATAAATCAAGAATTTCCTATGCAGTCACCCAGATCAATGACACCATGTGTGGTGGCTAGGGAAAGAAGTCCTGCAGTCTGAAGTTTAAAACTATATATGCTGGAGCTGGGGAGATGGCTCCGAGGCACAAGTGCCTGCTGGGCAAGTGCAAGGTCGTGAGTTTGAAC
>PVJA010004932.1:0-17015 GCA_004027025.1 Myocastor coypus | reverse complement strand
TGTGTCATGTCCCTTTGGAGGCATAAGAAAGGTTGAGTATGACTGTTTTGGATACTTGCATTCTTTCTCTATCTCCTAGAAACTGAGTGTTCAATTTTAAGAGCCTTTCATCACTTAAAAATTATGTTACATCAGGACAAAGGATCATATCTGTTGTTCACTCCCCTAATTTTTGAACTACACTTTGTGTAAAGACTGTAATAGATGTGGGACTGTCAATAAAGCTTCCTTCCTTCATTATCACAAACTCTAAGATGATGCACTAACTTTCTCCCAAGGCAGCTATCACCATCTAACCACTCAGTTCTTCCTTCCTGCTTAAAATTGTCATCAGGACAGCAATTTTTTGCCTGAGTTAGTCTATAACCTGAAAAATGAAATTATCATTAAGGCAACAATTTTAACTTTGCCATATACATAACTTAGCCATATTTTCTGCGCTCCCATCTATGTGTGGAAATACAGAGAAGATATTGCTTCTTTTTTCCTTCAGAAAACTACTCTTTATATTAAAAAAAAAACCACATACTTCAGAGCTTGGGCTCTAACAACCTATGTGTTTTGCATATCTCTGTGTGTTCTTGCTAGCAAACCTGACTATAAAATGCTACCATCAATTTGCACTAGTGACTATGAATACAGAGAGGACCACTAAAACAGCCTATTGGCCTAGTTCTCAGGAGAGAATGATACAAAGACATGTCAAAAACCTTAGCATTCTGAATCACCAATCCCAATTCAAACGTTATGCAAAATCCAATTCAAATGGTGATGTAACAGTATGATATCCAGAGGAAAGAAGACAAGCACTTGCAAACTTAACATTCTGTGAAAGTTTCACACCACCACCCACAATGTGCTTTTTGTTGTTGTTGCTATTGCTTTTTGGTACTGGAAATTGAGCTCAGGATCCTGCTTGCCAGGTAGGCCCAATGTGATATATGAAAAGTCATTTTCTTATACAGATTTATTCTGCTACTTTGGTCATGTTTACAACACCCTTGTTACTACTACTGATTTGGATAGTTGTTCTGGAAGGTAAAAAGGGGAAGACCTTATTATGCAAATAAAACTGTAACTTTGTGTTCTGTAGATCTAGCAGGAGACTTGACTGCAAAGATGGTACAGTGTATGAAATATTTTCAGCTAAATCTTGTAAATAATGAACAATAGACAAAATGAAGGAAAAGTCAAAAATAAAGAACAATTAAGTAGAAAATGCCATATGAGAAGAGAGTACTTCAAGAATTTTTACGAGTGGGTAATCATAGAAACATTGCCACCAGTGATAGGAAGATAGTCAAGAACTCCTCAGGTAGAGTCTCTACTCAAAAGTAAACAGAAGGGACCACACGTGGTGGTGCACACTTCTAATCCCAGCACTTGGGAGGCTGAGGCAGCAGGATCGATGTGAGTTTGAGACCAGCCTGGGCTACCAAAGTGAGCTCAAGGCCAGGCTGAACTGCATAGCAAGACCCTGTCTCAAAAAGACAAAGCAAAAAGTAAACAGAAGGCCATGGAGACTTTCATTTAATGACTAACTAGGCAAAGCTCATTTGAGAGTCCTATTTAGAATTGTGGTAGAAGCAAATTAGAACAAGGATCTAATAATATAGGCTTTTCATTTGATAAGTATTTCTTGACTTTTTTATGTGGCACATATGGTGTTGAGCATATGAGATACACAAACATATGGCAGTGAATAATATAGGAAAGATAAAATCCTCCCTCAAGGAGCCTACAGTCCAGGGTAGACAGGCAAAACTCAAAGCGCTAGGTTGGGAAAGCCTGGGCTGAGCAACATCAACAGACTCAGTAAAAGTGATCCAGGAAAGAACTGGGTTTTAACATTATACTCTGTATACATAATTTTCTAATGACTATAATTTATATTCTGAAATTCGTCAAACAGAAAACTTACATTTCCAGTGACTAAGAGGTATTGATTGAGAAAGAATGCCAAGAAGAAAATAGTTAGGAGCTATAATCATAAAGTCATTGCTCACAGAATAGGCTGGCCTTTTAAGCCTAGTGAAGTGGTACAAGGAAAAAAAAACCAGGAGATTCTATTGGAAACTTCTGAGTTTTAAACTTTTTATTTCAGAAAACTAGACAGCTGTAATTGCTTCAATTTTAAAAACACTTATTCATAGTATTGTATAAAGTTTTAATTATAAGGTCTATGAGCATTATAGTTACAGTGTTAAGAAAATAGGCCAGAAAGACAGTATGAAGTTCAATAATATATCCCTATTTGTGCTGCCTGCTCCATACCCTCCCTAGTCAATGCCTACTTCACCAATCAGTTGGCTTCTCCATCCATTAAGCCTTTGTTATCCCTGAAAAGAATAAAGCATATCTAACAGAAGGTAATCTTTTATGGCACTACTGTATCAAAGTCGAAAAGTAAATGTTTAGGGGTGTGTGTTGGGGGGAAGAAGGATGGAGAGGAGGAGAAAAAGGAAAAGCAATGAAAGAAACTTCAGAAGAGAAAGCCTAGGTATCTTTCTGTGCAATGTCAGGGCTATTGATTTTAGCATATAGGCTCCACAACTCAAAGAAACATGGGTTCTATTCATGACTGCTTCTAACTGGGTTTAGCATATAAGCATTCAATAAAAATTTCTTGATGCAACTAATTCAAAGGATAATGAAAAAGTAAACATATAAGCTCAACCACTCTTTCTTTTAGTGAGGAATATGAATTAATGCATTTAGAGGTACTTGACTATATGAACTTAGAGGTCCTTTCATATTTAAAAGACTTTCAATATATAAGTACTTCTGTACATAGAATTCAAATGGCACACATGTAAGTACCATACCAACAAAACATTCCCTTTGGTCCTGGAAGTGGATATACAAATAGACAAATAAAAATAAAGTAAGCTCCCAGGCTCTTACTAAATATTTTTAGTAGCACACCCTACAATTGTACATTTGTCAGAGTTAAGAGTAACTTAAGATTTCTCATTTACCCAGAACAAAATGACCTCAATCTCTTCCAAAGGAACAGAGAAAGCTGATCTCCAAGGTACAACACCCATTTAAATTTGATTCAGACCAATAAATGATGAGGCTAGCTCCCTGGGAAGAGATGCCTCCTCAGAAAAAGAGAAACTGCCAAGTTTCTCAATAGGGTCTTAAGTTACCAGCTCCAGTAAACACTAGATTTTACCTCAAGAACCTGTAGTGGTAACTTACTGGGCAAAGTGATGGCTAATATTGACATTCCTTCATAGTAAAATAAAAATAAACTTAGAAAAATAGATGGAATCCTTTAAAGAAGCAATTAAAACATCAACAGTTGTTAAACTGCCAGATCAAATAACTCTGAATATCAAACACATTTTTTTCTATGTTATAGCTTTAGAGCAAAAGAACTTTGCCTTTGCCCCAACATGCAATATTTAAAATTAGGAGCAACTTGTTTCATTACAGACAGTTTCTCCTGGTTCAGCATGTGGCTTTGTCGGCAAAAGAAATACATCAGGGAATGGGTCAAACAGAACAAAAACAAGTGAGGAAGACAAGAATCAATAGTCAAACTGGATGGAACAAGTATGTTACTATACATTCCTCTGAGATACTAGAAAACCTATGGAGATCTTTGTCAGTCATAGAGTACCCAAAGATCCATATTTAGTGTTTATAAAACTACTTCTGCCAAATTTTGCTCCAAGGGAGATATAACCCATGAAATTAAGAGAAGAGACTGAGTTGGTTTAAAACAAATTATTTATGCATGGCTTCCTTATTCTTTGCTGGGGATTGAAGTCAGTGCTTTGCACTTGCCAGGCAGGTGCTTATGCAGCTGAGCTATATCCCTGGCCCTTTATTCTCTTTTTGTGACATTATAATTCTGAATTGGACTCTGGAAAATTCTACTACTATGTACCACATACTAGTCAACAGCACAATTTTATATCTTTTAAATGTCCCAGTCAAATACAAAGGAAAGAGATTTGTCTATGAGATTAAACCCAGTTTTCCTTTAGTATAGACTATGTTAAACATCCAGTGCTAGGAATTATTGGAAGCAGGTCAAGAAATAAAACATTTCTATCATCCCAGACCTAGTCTGGTAGGGGAGAGAACACACACAGAAGTTCCCTAAAGGAAGAATGTATGAAGAGATGTTTTAAAAGTTACTCAGATATCACGGAAATCTCCTTTTCTACTGAGTTCCTATGGGGAGGGGCACTCTATCAAAGGCTACATCTCCTCAAAACCCTATTCTCTTGCTTTATTATTTAAAGTGCTATTTCTTATTCAATGATATTTTTAATTTAACTACAGCTGCCCTGGCAGTATGCTTTCTATGGTTTATAAAGTACACACATGATATTTCGGTTGTATTACAGATTGTGAGCTAACCTGGAATCTTCTCCACCATGATAACATAATTTCTCTAGGAATACGTGCAAGCACTAGTCAGCCTAGACATGATCTTTTGGAACAAAAATCATTCCATAAACTGAAGCTTTGAATGTGAATCTCTTCACAAGATTCCTGTTAAACTTAGTAAGTGGGGACTATTAACATTGTTTCTAAAGTACTTGCTAAGTACATTTCATTTTTTAAATTGAATTCTAATACAATTCTGAAAAAAAATTCAAACAGGTTTTGTTGCTAAATACAATATCACATTGTCTTACTGTTATGGTTTATGTCTAGTTGTCCCCCCACAGCCTCATCCAGTCATGGGGTAGGGATTTCTACAGATTGAGACTTGACTGATGAGTTACTGGGATTATGTGATTTAGTACTGATGTAGAGTTTGATACTTGATCCATGATCCCTGGGATTATGTATTTTAATACTGATGGAATTATCAGTCTGAGTAGGGCTGGGACTATGGGTGTGGTCTAGGGTGGATATCCTAAGGCAGAAAGCCTGATTGGAATATAAAGAGTGACAGAGAGACAGACTCAAGCTGTTGTTCTGCTGCCCTGTTTGGTTGGCTGCCTCTGTTGTCATTTTGTTGCTGTACCGCCGTCATGAACTGCTGTTCTCTGCTATGTGCCTCTCTGCGTTGGATCCAGCTGAGTATGAACTGAAACCTCCACAAACTGTGAGCTAAGCAAACCTTTCCTTCCTTCATTTTGGGTGGTGGGTATTTGTGCCAGCAACCAGTTAAGAGTAACTAAGACACTTATCTATATATAGATCCAGCATTATATAGGCAGCATTATAGTATGCACAGGCATTAAGAAAAGAAGGTGACCAGAAAGTTATTATTTCTTATTCTAGATAAAGAGATTTCTCCAGGCTCCAGAATTTCCTGTTTTTATTAGTAGAAGTTTGTGACACATACTAAATACATTCATCATGGGGAATTGGATTCTCATTTGTAAGGTGACTCAGCATTAGACTTGCACTTCAAGTGAATGCTCAATTTCCCATAGCACATTGACTGACCAAAATAACTTATATGATAAATACATTCCTACGAAAAAAACAGCATGACAACTAAATCCGGCTTTTGTTCTTATACTACAAAGGCCTGATAGATTACATATGCTATACAAAACACACAACTTCCACAGATAGCTCATGGCTCAGAGTTTGCAGCCAAGATGTTAATATGAAGGCAAGTAGAAATTGTACACATCAAATGTTACATGGATTACCTCATTTAATATTAATAGAAGCCTCATATTTCTAGCATTTTCTATATTCTTGATAAAAATGAGGCACAGAGATCGAAAGAAATTGTGACAGGTCTCACAACCGAGTGGTAGAATCTGCACTTGAACCTAGCATGTCTGAATACAATGACAGATTTTAGCCAACATGCTATATGCAGTAATATGGCTAATTATAAGAATGGTAATGATAAACTTAGTAACAAAAGCCAACGGTAACATAACCTGACTATTCAAGACAGTGTTCTATATACTTTCTCTATATAAATTCATTTGAATTTCACAACAACCGGATGAGGTAGATTTTGTAATTTATCCTAACAAAACTGACACAGACAGGATTAAAATTTAGCTAAGGTCATACCATCAGAAAATAAAAAACTCAGCAATTCAAATTCAGCCAGTTTAGCTTTATTATAACAAACTGTCTCTTTAACAAAGATAACTAGGGTATAATAGGAAAAATATCTTTTACTAGAAGTTTAGAAAAATGATTCAGGTCCAACTATTTCCCAGCTCTGAAATCTTGCAAGATATATGACTCCTTAGCTTGACTTCCTTTATCTATACTGCAGGACTTTTTTTTCCCCTCACAGAGCTAGTATAAAGATGAAATAAAAACGTATTTAAAGTATTTTAGAGAATATAGAGTGGTATATAATTGCATAGAATTATTGAATATAACAGGTAGAAACATTTAAGAAATTAGATAAACATTAACTACAATAACTATTGTATATATACACTGCACATATATACACATATGCACACTACAACTATAACTTCCAACATTCAGGCCAGCATTATGTCTTACATTGTACCTACAACATGGCCTTTTATAATTATGGATTATGGTTTTAGGTGCAGCCCATTTCTGATGGTGTCTCAAGCCTGGTACACATATTTTTTTTCTTTTATTCATTTTAATGAGAAAAAAAGATAAAACAGTCATGAAACAGTTTCAAAACATGTTAGTAGGATGGTTACAATAACTAATACAGTTGATATTGTTGTCTTCATAGCAGTTATTCAGAAGACAAGGTGTAGACCTGATATCTTGTCTGAACAATATTAGTACAATCTTTTACTCTCAATGAACTAAGACAAAGTAGCTGTCTGTCTATCCCCTTGTATGTAACATTTCTTTTTAAAGTTTCTAATATTAGGAGAAAATATCATACCATGTGTTATAAGTAGATTGCAAGTCAGAGATACAAGATGAATCATAAAACAAAACGTGTAATTAAACAATTTTCAGAAAATTATTTAAATGTTAATTGATTAAAATTAAATTAAATATTTCAAAATATGCCAGAATTCAAATAAAATCATGAATCCAACTTAGAGGCCAGAATGTTTTGTGTCATATGTATGAATCTGTAACCAATTCAGAGTACTTACATAGTATTTGAATAGATGAATATATACAAAGATATCAACTAAGAGAAATTTCCATGGTAGTAAAGAATTACTAAGTATAAAACATAACATAAATACTGGAATGGCAAATACATGACCAGAACTTCTAACAGTTTGGGGATAGTATGTTCTAGTATGTTCTAGTATGTCATATACATGGACAGTGTCCATGATGGTTACTGGTGGCCAGGTGTCACTTGTGGGGCTGAGCTACTGCTATTTCTTTGATATTCACCCTTTAGACCCAGACAGAATCATGACCCATGGGGTGTAAAATATGCTGATGCAAATATTCTGCTGCTGTATACAAAAGTATAGTTGAAAGACTGCTTTTATAGACCTCTTTTTCTCCTGTTTTTAATGGTTTGCCCTATTTGATGGATTCCTATCATTCTCCTTCATAGAGCTGTGGTCATTTTGATCCCTCTGTAGAATATCTTTTAGTAAACTGTGCAGGGTTGGCTTTGTCATCATGAAATTCTTTAGTTGTTCTTTGTCCTGGAATTATTCCACTTGAAAGAGAGTTTTGCAGGGTGTAGCAGTCTGGGTAGGAATTTGTTTTCTTGCAAGACCTGAATTACTTTGCTTCATGCTTTTCATGACTTCATGGTTTGTAAGCAGAAATCTGCCATTATTCTAAAGGGTTTTCCTTTAAATGTGATCTGTTTCTTTTCTCTAGCAGCTATTAGCATACTGTTCCTGTGCTGAATTTCTGGAATCTTTATTATTATCATTATTATTATCATCATCATCATCATCATCATCATCATCATCATCATCATCATCATCATCATCATCATCTGGGTTGATGTTATGTGGAGTTCTATATGCTTCAACTACTGAATGTCAGATTATTTTGCTATATTTGGAAAGTTTTCTTCTATTACTTCTGTCCATATTCTTTTTATATCATTTGCATTGACTCCTTATTTCTCATTGATGCTTATTAGTCTTATGTTGTTCATCTTTGCATTATGTTACACATTTTGAACTATTTTTTCCTGCATCCTAGCTGTTTTTAAGAGATCTTTACTTACCTCTTCACTTGCTGTAATGGTGTCTTTAAGGTCTGAAAGTCTATTTTCACTTCCATTGAAAACATTTTGCCAGCTTGTAATTGAAGTTTAAGTTCTAGTATAACACTTTGAATCTGCTTCAGACATTTTGTTACTTTCTTGTATTGCTCATTCAAGGATTCCTATCATTTTTCTATTCTCTATTTTTTTAATCATTGTCTTTAGGAGCACTTAGTACTTCCTTTATTATATGTATTATACCTTTTTCACTTAAGAAATTATTTCTGATCTGATTTCCTCTATGCCTTTCTGCGTTGTTTCTTTACTTCAGATGCTATTATTTTAGAGATTTCAGTCATGTGATTTCCAATTTCTTCTATGCTGTTGTCTCCTGTATTTGTTCTGGGTGGCCATGGAGCCTGACAGTGCATTTTTCTCCTTCTCTTCATCATTTTATATAGCCCTGACTTCTGACCTTTGGTAGAGTTCTTCCCTTAGCACCATGTCCTCCAGGTCTACCAAGTTCAAAGTTGTCCAGGTAGGTGTGGCTTGAGTCTGGCTGCTGAGTTCCACTTCTTCCTGCTGGAGCCCTTGGTGGTGAGCCTGCTGTACCACTTTGGCAAGATGTTGTACCCCTACATCATCTGCTTGGGTCTTGTCTCTAGTCTCTCTGCAGGGAGTTCTGCAGCAGTTTTCCACACTGGGTGTGCTGGGCCTGGTTTCTAGGTTGAATGAGTTTCTGGCTGGCCCAGGGCAGTCTACCTCAAGTGCAGGGCCTGGTTGCTGGGTAATCAGTTTCTGGCGGGCCCAGGGCAGTCTCACTCATGTGCTGGGCCTGGTTGCTCAGTCAAATTTGGTAGACATATCAGAGGTGAGTATTTAGGCTAAGGACAGTTCATTACCAAGCAGCCAAAGGCTACTTCAGGTGATAACCTGAGCTATGATAGACCACCAACTGCCATGATTAACACAGCATGTCTGAGGAGGTCACTGTGGTACACCGAGCTTGTCAGACTTACCCTCACTGTGCATCTCACAGAACTAGCTTCATCCCCATGCTCAGTAGTACAGCAACCCAACTGATTTTCATTTATCTCCTGCTAATTCTATTCTTGAGGTTTACTGAATGAAATGACATCACATTAAAATAATCACTCAGCAGAGCTCAGCATTGCTATTCCCACTGCACAATAGCTCCTCTTCCAAACTATAATGAATAAAAGAAGAAAACACAGAAAAATCCTAATAACAATGGTAGCCACAAAGTTACAGAGGTGTAAATGTCTCTCAAAAGTCTTAGGAGGGGCCAGGGAGACAGCTCCATGGCACAAGTGCCTGCCTGGCAAGTGCAAGGTCATGAGTTTGAGCCCTGATCCCACCAAAACAAAGTCTTAGGAACTACAAAGAGAAGAACAAAGCAAGAGAATTTGGTCTCCCAACAGAGGCTAGTTAGGTGTATATCAGAAAAATAGAGCAACACTTGGTCTTCTGACTGGTTAGAAAGCAAAAATAGGGAAAAGTCAGTAGGTCTATTGTCATTTTGTGAAAGAATTACATCACATAAGCATAGTGAGGATTGGAAAGTTCTAATTTATTCTTTCACCCAAATAATTTAAATATGTATGAATGTGTTTTATATACATGTTTTTATGTAAACATATTCACAAATTAGGAAGAAAGTCTCTTAATATATTGTTTACAAGCTAAAGAATTTCATATTCGAATAACAGGAAACAGAAAAATGACTACATTCCTAAAGCATATAAAAATGCTGGAACTTTGTTAGGTGTTTTTAATCACAAGCTGAAAATTCCAGTTGAAATTATGTAGGGGCAGGGAACAAAAATCCCATAGCCAGCTCCCCTGCTCCAAATCAGGAAATTCCTGAGCATTTTAGGACACAGTTTGGAAATCTCAGTTGCATTATCTTAGGTATCACTATTATTTATTTATTTTCACCCCACATTCATGTGCAGACTAAAATCACAAGACGTGCTAAATGTATGTCAAACTCCCCACAATAACTGCAATCATTATGTACTACAACCATGTATGAATAAAACTAAAAATTTAAAATTCACCATATCATTTATATCATGCTTTTATCTCTTGTAAAATCAATATCATTATGATTGTTGTACTCTATAGATCGGCTTAATGTGTTTTATCTGCCTTACACCTCACTAGCACAAGCATCTATATTTTCGTGCCTCCCAGTGTTTCTGTCAGTACTGAGTAAGGGGGCAATAGGACCATGCTGTGGCCCAGGGCACTAGACACTCCCTGGAATGAATGCTTTGCTCCTCTCCATGAGTTAGCCAGACAAGGGCAGCACTGAGGCTGCATTACTCAAGAGACTCAAGTGAAGAAAGCTTTTTGTCCTTAAACCACTGTTTCTCAAGATTCAAAGAAAAAAAAAGATGCAAAAAAACTGTTGATTAAGAAAGGAGAGGGGAAAGCATTCCTTGGTTCACTGAAATAATTAACTATTCAAAACAAATAGCTTCTGTAATTAATGTAAATAAAACTTTCCACATTAAATGGAAGAGTAAGTTTAATTTTAACATAACTTTTGAGAACGATTTATTTTTTAGCTGGCTCAGGCTGCCTTAAGGGTGGGTCTGGTAAGGCACTTGGAGCTGGGGATCGAACCGCTGTTCCCTCTGCCTTATTGGGATTGCACGCACAGGCACTTAAACAGCTGAGCTACGCCCCAAACACACTAGCATATTTTTTTTTTTGGTGGGACCGGGGTTCAAACTCACAACCTTGCCCTTGCCCAGCAGGCACATGTGCCTTGGAGCTATCTCCCCAGCTCTGCCTAGCATAATTTTTGAATCAGATCATGTTACTCTGAAAATCAAAATGTTTTGCACTTTTGTCCTCATATTTCTGTAGGGACAGAAAAGCACAGGTAAAAAGCAAGGGGAACGACATAGGTTCATCCTAATTCTCCTTTTCTACTGCAGATTCCAAAGGTGAAAAAGAAAAAAACCAAAACACTGAAATTCCTTTTATCATAAGGCATTGTCTATCCTGACAAGGATAAGTTGATTTACCACAGAAATAATCTTGTTACTTCAAAGTAAGAATGAAAAATGTTTGTATAAAATGAGAAAATGATGGGAAGTTAAGTGGAAAGCCCTTTAATAATTTTTTTTCTTTTTAAAAAAACATGAGTTATGTAGCTAGGCATGATGGCACATGCCTGTATCCCAACACTTAGAAGGCTGAGGCAGGAAGATCACTATGGAGTTCAAGGCCAACCAGGTATATAGTGAGTTCAGGCCCAGCCTGCGCAGCATAGAAAGACCCTGCATCAAAAATACCCCCCCCCAAAAAAATATTTTATGAACAAGAATTGAAAAATAAAAGCTTTTACTTATATAAACATATTTTGCAAAATTTAGTTCAGTCCTGGAAGAATGTGAGAACTAGAGATTAAAGGCACACACAAAGCAGTGAGCTAACATGGCAGCACATATGCTAGAAAGAGCAGGAACCCAGGGGCCATAGGACCTGAGATCTTATCCTGCCTCTGCCTCTAACACCCTATGGCTCTCCTTCGGCAGTGGTCTGAACCTTTTTCTGAATTAGTCTTTATCTCATGAAAAGTGAGGACATTGTATTATACAGACTCAAAAGTCCTTCTAAACTTAATATTCCAAAAGTATAAAATAATATTATGTCTGTTATAGGCTGAATAATGTCCTACCTCCCCCAGACAAATTCTTTTGTTGAAACCATAACCCCCACTACATTTATCCTGTGTCTGAATCTGGAGATAAGATTTTTTTCCCCCTTTGGTAGTGCTGGAGACTAAACCTAGGGCCTAGTGTTCTCATACACCAGCCGTTGAATTTTTTTTTTTTTTTTTTTCAGAACCAGGGATCAAACTCATGACCTCACATTTGCCAGGCAGGCACTTGTTCCCCTGAGCTGTCTCTCTGGCCCTCTGCACTTGAAATTAAAAAAAAAAAAAGTTAAATGCAGTCTCTAAGTTTCTGAATTGCCCAGGCTGGGTAGGTAATTAAATGAGGCAACGAAGGTGGGTGCCAATGCAAACTGGCCAGTGACCTAAATAGAGCAGATTAGCTTACACTGAGAGGCATCAGGGACGTTCACTCACTGAGGCAAAACCATAGAAAAGGTGCCAAGAAGGTAGCCACTGCAATCCCCAGTGAGAGTCTGCAACAGGAACCAGAAACACCAAAAGGGCACCCAGGATTTGGAGACAGACTTATGTGCATGGATTGACACTGACCCGGATCCTTCCCACATCTCTGGTGGTCGGGGGGTTTCATATGATGCCCAAGCAGGAAGTTGTGAAGGTGAGACAGAGCAGCCTGGCAGTTCTTCTGGTGAGCTCATAGGCCGAGATTGTCTATTAGAAGGCTGGATGAGTGTGAGTGTTCATCAGTTTATGAAGCTTGGTACAATATGGCCTGTATGTTCAGTTAGGCTCTTTGGCTTACAAGGGTCAAGAAAGTAGCTAAAAAGCCATGAGGCAGTTATAGAGCTAGGTGGATTCAATCGAATGAAGTTTTAAAAAGAACAATTTCCCTTGTGCAGTTTTTCCCTTTCGAAACCTCTGAAGAAACCAACCCTGCTGAAAAGTTCATCTCAGACATTTTAGCCCTAGATCAGAAAGAACAAAGCTGTTGCTTAAGCTACCAAATGTCTGGGGGAGGTATAACATTCTTCAGCCTATAACAGACATAATATTATTTTATACTGCACTATCTTATGGTAGTCCTAAGCAGAAAACCACAATGTATCATCAACAAGAATAGATTTTTATATTTTATCACTTATACTGAGGTTGATTTTCCTGGAAATTCAAACATTCTGGCACTTCATTTTGGAATATGTGGATTGCCTGAGCAGACCACAGGACAGAGGACAAGGAAAGCCACAGCAGAAACTCTCACTTATAAAGTCAAATATCAATGGGGATTAAAAGCTAGGAGCACAGTGAAGAGGCACAGGATAAAATAGCTAACCAGAACAAATGCATACATTGAAAGATCTTCTACCTTATTTTTTATGTATCTAGAGTTTATGTTGGACTCAGGAAGTTCTTAAATGAAAATGTCTAAAATTGGATTTGATAAATGGCGGGCCAGTTGGCTAGTGTTTGCACAGGTACAGACTGGAGCCAAAATATTGAGGTTGTTTCTGATTCAATGTATAGCTTCGAGGGCATGGAGGGCCAGTAAGGCTGTGAAAGGGGTGGGGGAGGAACACAGCCCAAAGCCACTTGTACCACTGCAGTTGAAACTTAAACTGGTTTCACAAAACAGGATTGGCTGCAAGATACAATTTCTCTTCTGAAAACTACCATTTCTGAAAGGAGCAAGTTGCTATTGGAGCTGAGATTTGAGTAACTGGCTTTAAATTAAACTGAGACAGGATTTTTTAAAACTCACTTCTCATGTTTTACACAAACAAAAAGATTAAATCTTTTAAATGTTTTCATAAGCACAAATAACAATAGAGCTAAGTATAACTTATAATTTTTTAATGTTCTATATTCTATTTCGAACCTAAACATATCAGAAGAAATATACCATTCAAAGACATTAGACAAAAATTCATTTTGGTGCCACACTCTTAAATCAACAGTTGTAAACCATTATTATGTTTTTGGAGGAACAACTTAACCTATGTTCAATTCAGTTTTATTATTTGTAAAGTAAGAGTCAAATGGGCTGAATAGTAGCCAAAGAAAGATTATGTACTGTCTTAGTTACTTTTTACTTGTTGCTGGGACAAATACCCGACACTCAAAATGAAGGAAGGAAAGGTTTATTAGCACACAGTTACTGGAGGTTTCAGTCCATATTCAGCTGGACCAAGGCTGAGTGGAGCAGGACAGAGAGCATCCAGTTCATGGCGGCCGAACAGCAACAAAATGGTGGCAGAGGCAGCGAACCAAACAGGGCAGCAGAGCAACAGCTCCAGTCTGTCTCTGTGTCTCTCTTTATATTTCTATCAGGCTCTCTGCCATAGGATATCCACCCTAGACCACACTCATAGTCCCAGCCATACTCAGACCCATAATCTCATCAGTACTAAAACACATAATCCCAGTGACTCATGAGTCAAGTCTCAATCTACAGAAGTCCCCACCCATTAACTACATGAGACTTTGGGGGGACAACCAGACATAAGCCACAGCATATACACATCCCAGCTAGCATGGTGGTGTACACCTGTAATCCCAGGACTTGGGAGGCTGAGGTAGGAGAATCATTGCAAGTTAAAGGCAAGCTCAGGCTATATTACAGGTCCAAAGGCAACCTGAACTATATAGTGAGCCTTGTCTCCAAACAAAAAAGGGAAAAATTACATCCATTTCCTAAATCTTGGGCATATGCTCATGGCTTTGTTTGAAATGAGTGTCTTCGGGGCTGGGGAGATAGCTCAGTGGGGCTATCTGGGAAACACAGAGTCCTGAGTTCAATTCCCGGTACCACACACACAAAACATCTTGTTGTAGATACTGAAATAAAGATCTTTACAGATGTAGTTGAATTAGACCACCATAGATTTAGGGCGTGCTGTAAATCTAAAGTCAGTTGTTGATATAAAAAAGGAGGAATGTTTGCAACAGAGATATAGCTGAGAAGTGAGATGGAAGGTAGAAAATGGAGTGACAAGTCTATGCACTAACTTTTAATAATCTTAAGCCACCAAGTTGATAGTAATTTTTAAAGGCAGTCTCATAGGAATCTTGTCGGGTGGTGAGTGATGAGCAGATTGGGGATTAAATGTGAGCATCAGGCAGTTACGATGCATAAGTGAAATGTGCTTGTCCACAAAACACGAGTGTCCCACTACTGATTAACAGACTTGAAATAGGCACCTGATTCGTAGGAAACAATGAGTGAGGATCTCAATGCTCTGCACTTCCAGCTCATTGTTACTCCGTGGGAATGCAGGTCCAAGACTGCCACAGTCTGTGTTTGAAAATATTTTCAAAACTTCATTCATTATTTGAAATCACTCCATCTAAAAATTGTAGGATGTAGAACGATTGTGAGGACAATATGCAATATGTCAACTTTAAAGGAAGAAGGGAAAAAGAAAAAAAAGTAATGTTGATTTAAAAGTGTCAATGTTTAATTGTTTGATCAATCTTATATACCTATATGTATTAATCTAAACTGATCTGATGATGAAAATATGCAATATAACCATTGTTCAATTTAAACAATAAAAATATTAAATAAAAAAGTAAATAAAAATTGTAGGAAACTAATTTTAATTTTTCAAACAATATTGTTTAAATTTATGCATTAAATATTATATAATCTCTAATGTTCTTCACGGTTCCAATTTCTGTCTCTCTCTTTTTTTCCAATTACATTATTAGAACCGGAAGGTTTTTCTTGGGTATAGATTTGTTGTGAGAACAGTAGCTGTGGCCACCATGAAAATATGGCATATTTTCTAGTTCATGTCTAAAACGGAAGCCATGGCAGGGATGGATTTTTCTGGAATTTACTATATATCATTTTGCTTATTTAGTTTTCTTTTTAAAAACTTTATTAATTTATGTTATGGCTGGCTCAGACTGCCCTGGGAGTAGAGCTAACACTGCATGTGGTGCCAGAGATCAAACTGTAGGCCCTGTGGTTGCCTAAGTTTGCCTAAGCAGGCACTTTAGACTGGTGAGACAACTCACCAGCCCCAAGCATGCATTTATTTATTTATTTATTTATTTATTTATTTATTTATTTTTGTGGAACCGGGGATTGAACTCAAGACTTTCCCCTTGCCAGCCAAGTACTTATTCTACTGAGCTATCTCCCCAGGCTATTTAGCTTTTTGAAACAGTCTCACTAGATAGTTCAGGCTGGTCATGAACTCACTTTGTAGTCGAGCCTGCCCTTGACTTCATGGCGATGCTCCTACCTAAACATTTGAGTTCTAGGATAACAAGCATGTATCACCACCACAGAGCTTGGAATTTTAAAATTTCACTGAAGGTAGGAGAGTGAATTGGGGGAAAAAATGAATTGAAATATATCATATGCACACACAATATTCCTATGATGAATATGATCATTATGTAAGTCTAAAATGTACCAATAAATTGTTTTCCTAATAAACTCCATTAAAATATTTTGACTGACAAACCAGAGAATTTCCCTACATTCAAAAAAATAATTACGTATATTCTCTAACTATAGCATTTCCTGTATTCCAGTTACTAAAATTTTTTGAGTATGAAATGTTAGTTGAGAGTGTAGAATTAGTTCTCAACTCACAAGACATTTAGACCTGAAACTATAACATTCAGCAGATTAGGCATTCAAAGCCCAGCTAATTCTCTGCATATTCTACTTTGGAAGTAACAGTCCAATAAACATAGATGTGCCTTACAATGACAGGTGGTGAGGTTAAGCTTTCTCTGACTATGTGATAGGCAGGCCTCAATACTCTGTAGTTAGTCAGAGTCTCACCCTATTACTATATTTTATTCAGAAGAAGCATGAAACATGGTTTAACCATAAATTTTAATGTCTAGAAATCACCACCTAATGAATTTTCTATCATTTTTTAATCAGAATTTTGTGTAGTCATTCTAAATTTAGGAAAACCAGGGAGGATGCCAAGAAAAGGCAACAAGGACAGAATAATTTTTTCATTTTATTTATTCTTTTCTTTTTTCATTATTTATTTCTCTTTTTATAACTTTTAATAAGAAATAACAATGCAACAATTTCAGATATTGGTCTCAAGAACCTTCAAAAGGTTCAGCATATTGATTATAGCACAATGTAACGCTAAAATTATGTTTGGAATACATGTCACTCTTGTCTTTTTGATATGTACTGCTCCTGGTGTAAACTCAGTTACTGTCATTCTCTCAAGAATAGTACTTGAAAATAAGAGACTGGGCCAAAAACCATATTCTTGACAG
>PVJA010004931.1:0-82333 GCA_004027025.1 Myocastor coypus | reverse complement strand
TTTTTTTTTTTTTTTTTTTTTTTTTTTTTTTTTTTTTTTTTTTTTTTTTTTTTTTGCATCCTAGTTATTTTAAGAGATCCTTTCTTACATTTTCACTAGCTGCAACTGTGTCTTCAGGATCTGAAATTATCTTTACTTTCTTTTATATGCAGTTCCCAGCTGGTGATTGAGATTTTATTTTCCTGTATATCTCTTTGAAACTGCTTCATGCAATTTCTTTCCTATGTTGCTCATTCAAGGATATCATCATTTTCTATTCTCTGATTTTTTATTAATGTCTTCTTTAGAAGCATTTATTAATTCTTTGATTGTAGTTATCCTTTCCTTTTCACTTCAGAGATTATTTCTAATCTGATTTCTTCTCTACCTTTTTGCAGTTGTTCCTTTATTTCAGACACTATTAAATCAGAGATTTCTTGTTTTACTTTAGAGGTTATTTCTGATCTGATATCCTCTATACCTTTCTGCATGTGTTTCATTTCACTATTAATTCATAGATTTCAGCTGTATGATTCACATTTTCTTCCATGCTTGTGTCTCCTGCATTTGTTCTGGGTGGGCACAGGACCTGAGATTGCATCTTGCTCTTTCTCTTTGTCATTTTATATAGCACTGTCTTCTGACCTTTGGTGTAGAGCTTTGGTGCAGTTATGCCATTAACACCTATTGAAATTTGAGTCCAGTTCTACCACATTTGAACGTGTCCGGATGTGCCTGGCTGAGTCTCGTTGCTGTGCTCAGCTTCTTCCTGCTGCTACCCATGGAAGTGAGTCCACTTTTTAAAGTGAGAAAGGTCCACTGATGATGTTAAATCTTCTGTTTAATTTTATGATGCTAGTAAAGAAGAAAGATTGCCTTGAAAATGGATCCAGTTCTTGTTTTCTGAGCATGTTATTGTTCTAAATACATTTTATAACTGTTGTTGCAGTTGCAAGAGTAAATATTTCAATGAAAATCTCTAGATAGCATGTGAATATTTGTCTTTTGTTCTATCATCAATTGGAAAGTTAGCACAGACTTTTTACATTTTCAGGGTCTTTGTTTTATTTCAACTAAACTGCCGTCCTAAGTCATGAATATTAGGACGTCACAACATCTAGGAATTGGGATCAGGCTTTTAATTGTAATTATTCTTTTCTTCTAACAGCGGTAGCTTAACATTTTCTCATGACTAAATGGGAGTCATTACCAAGAAATTCTTCTTAGTTTTCATCAGTATTACTTGGGAGGTAAACAAAGTAATACTGATGAAAACAAGACAAAAGTAGAGGATAGTGATAACAACTTCTTTAGGGCTATGTTTGAAACAAGGGGAACTGTTTTTAGAGGGATTAATGCCAATGCATCTTACTCTGATATTTAAATTTTTTCAAGCATTCACTATGTAATATTTGTTTATCTTCTGCCCCCGGGATGCACTGAGATGGTCGTTAAGACTGGGCATGGTGGCTCATGCCTGTAATCCCAGCTCTTGGGAGATTGAGCACAGGTGGATCACTATGAATCTAATCTACTTAGACCCTGTAGACCTTGTACTAAAATACAAAAAAAATTTTTTTAATAAAATAAAAAATACATATCTATCTTAGAAGTTAGTTACCAGATACTAGTGCTTTTGTTAGTTTTTCTTCACTAATCTATATTTAGAATAAGTCTAGAATTACAAAAACATGCAAAGATCATAGAGAGGATCCCTGTGTTGATAGGAATGGTTGAAGCTGTAAATTGGTCATGTATGTGAGGGCAGGACAAGGCCACAGTGCCTAAAGCAATCAAGCTGCCCCAGTCTTGAGAAAGTATCCTGCCTGGAAAATTTCAGTCATTAGTCATTAGGTAACCTTGTGTCTCATGATACTAACTTTGCAAAGGTATGAATAAATGCCCCTACTCTTGTTGTGAAGGTCCTTTGCCAATCAGGCAAACAGACTTCCACCTGACCTCAGATATTATTTGTTGTCTTTATTTTCTAAATCCCCCTGCCATTTTCTCCTGATGACTACTGAGGGACCAACAAGTCCCTAAATTTTGGTACTCACAACAGAGGCCACTAGTAAGGTAATTTGGTAGGCAGGAGGACATTCCCCAGAGTTTTTCCAGCAGTAGGGCGTGGGAACAGATTGGTTAGTCAATAGCTAACACTAGAAGGGGCTGTGGAGATAGCTCCATGGCACAAGTGCCTGCCTGGCAAGTGCAAGGTCATGAGCTCGAAGCCCAGTCCTGCAAAAGCAAACAAACAACAACAACAACAAAACCTAACAGAGTTTATATAGACTACATCAGCTGAAAAGCATGGAGCATATAGGTCTACTAACCTTGAAAAAAAATATATAATCTTGGTGTTAATCTCATGGTATATTAATTGTATTCATGATGTATAGATCCTCCAAAATGTAAAACAAGGACTGCTTATAATGGCAAGATTTTTTTTTTCAGATTCTGTCTTTAACAGAGAACTTGTGCTGTATAATTCATTAAAGGTCAACAAATTAGAAATCAGCTTCTCATACATTAGGTAGAGATGACTGGTTAAAAGGGTTATGTCAAAATGAAAGTTTAAGTGTGTTACAAAACGTCAACATGATTGTCATGCTGCACTGTTACATATTGTTTTGATTTCTAAATTTATGTGTAAAAATATGTAACTTTCGTTTGCTAACAGTGTATGGGGGGGCTGGAAAGATAGCTCTATGGCACAAGTACAAGGTTATGAGTTTGAACCCCAGTCCTGAAACAAAACAAAACAAAAACAGTATATAGGGCCTTAAATATTAGTATATCCATATGTTTAGAAAATAATGCTTCCATTTTATGTGTAAAGTGTTTGGTATTCAGATATGGTAATGTTGCATTTATTGACTCCCTTACAATATTATATCATTAATCTTCTCTTCTGGGTGTTTAGCAACTCAGATTTAGAGAACAAAAATTACGAAGGTAGAGTGGATTAAGAGGATAGTCAATATTTTGGCTCCAGCCCTCCTGTGGTGTCAATGAGGACTTAAGGCATAGGAGATCCCCTACTGAGACATCCTGTAACTCAGTTGAGTACCTGATTTTCTGATCAAGGGGATTATGGGACCACAGAGTCACCTGGAGAGAAAAAACATCTCTCAAGCTTTCACAGAAAGCAACTTGGTCAAGCAGTGGTTATGTCTCATCCAGATGGCTGACACAGAAGATCTGAGAGGTGCTGTACTTGGTTCCAAAGTAAAACCTGAGGAGATTTAACTGACCTTGACAGATAGCAAAAAAAATTAACTTTTTATTTATGTAGGTATTACCTTAACTTGGTCTTAACCATACAGCAGAAGACAACAAGCACAAAATTTGAAAAGCAATGCTATAATTGTACACTAGCTACAAAGGATTCAAATTACTAATACCTTGTGACAGTTGCTAGCTGTACTGATAACTCACTATTTTTATGGACTATTGGACTATATGGGTTAAATTGCTGAATGAAAGTACCAAAAATCTTTGGACTGATATGAAGAATGAAAGGATTTTCTACAGGGTTTTTCAAACACAGCTTCTCCAACAGGAGTTGAACACCTATCATATACACAACAAAACAGTAAACGAAGAAGTGTTAGGGCTGGAAATTGGTCATATACATGAGGGCAGGGCAAGAACACAGTGCCTGAAGCAGCTAAGTCTCCTCAGTCTTGAGAAAAGCATCCTGCCTGGACAATTTAATTTTTTAAAATTATAATTATCTATCTATCTATCCATCCATCTATCTATCCATCCATCCATCCATCCATCCATCCATCCATCCATCCATCTACCCTCCTGCCCACCTGCCTGTCCATCCATCCATCCATCCATCCATCTGGTACAGAGTCTCATTTGCAGCTCAGACTCATAGTGATCCATCCTCCTGTCTTAGCCTCCTCAGTGCTAGAATTATAAGTGTGCCACTACACCCGGTTTTGGTGGTCACTTTGGTGTGAGGCAGCATGCATGTGGTACCAAGGATTGAACCTGGGTCTGTGCACTCACCAAGCAGGGGCCTTAGACCACTGAGCTATCTCCCCAGCTTCTACCTGGACAATTTCAGTCATTAGTTGTTAGGAAACCTTGTGTCTGATGATACTAACTTTGCAAAGATATAAATAAATGTTCCTATTGTTGGGAGAGTCCTTTGCCCATCAGGCAAACTGGCCTCCACTTGAACCCAGCTCTTGTCTCTTTTCTATCTTTGCCTCATTTCTGTTGCCATTTCTTCCCCAGGGTACACTGAGAGACCAGTGAGTCCCTACACTATATATATTCACTTTGCCTACACTATGTACCCACTTTGCTTTTTTAGTTTCCTCTCCATGTGTATATACATTTTTTTTTTTTTTAGTAAGGGTCTACAGGGTCTCACTACAGAGATCAGACTTGTAATGATCCACCTGTGTTCAGCCTCCCAAACAGCTGGGATTACAACTGTGCACCACCATACCCAGTCTCTATCTCTCTCTCTCTCAGTGTGCCCCAGGGGCAGGGCTGTGTCTTCCTAAGCAGGTGCTTTAATCCACTGAGCTATTTGGCTGGCCCTAGTTTCCTCTCTTATCATATATTGACTGCTTGGTTTTTCTTAAGCTTCACAAACAAAGAAGTTGCTATTTCACTTTAGGAAGAAACATATGCATAAACTTAAATGTATAAAAAGTCATTTGTTCATTTAACATATAGTGGAGTGCATACTGTGAAGCAGGCATGCTTTTAGAGTGGCCATGGGTATACACTGATGAGTAAGGCAGAATGCCTGCCTTTATGAAGTTGTAATATTTATATAATTTGACCTTTGCAGTTCTACACTGAATTTGTTTTCCTTTTATTGCTCTAGGAACTCACTATAGAGAAAGCACAGAAATGTTTTCTCTTATGAACATAATATGCCATGTTCAAATCCCAAATGTCTTTCCTCAAAATTATGAGATCTAGTTAACCCCATATCTCTATACCTTACAACCTACACTAACTGCTCAGTCATATTAATATTTTCCATTCGCATTGCTGGTCATCCATATATCCTGTTATATTTACTGCTGTTTATTTCCATTCTCCAACCGTCCTTTGTTGTCTTTTAACCTATGGTAATATGGGCTGTGTAGATAGTATAGATTATGTGGATATATGAGGCCCAGCACGAAATCTTTGGTTTAGATGTTCAGGGAGGGGACACAGCCTGTGATTTCTGTGAACAGCAATGGGAGGCTCGTGACTGTCTCACTATGGCCCTTGCTGAAAATGCTACTATTCCTCAGGGTGTCACTGACCTTTGCATCCACAGAAGTATGGGAGGATCAGGAAGGGAGAAGTACCTTAAGTAATAGGTTACCCATAGAAAGACAAAAGAATAATCAGTGCACTTAGAACCTGGAGAAAGCTTAGGAAAGAATGGGCAAGTGAGCTTTGTGTAACAGGGATTCCTGCTGCTCCCTATTTTCAGTGTGACAAAGCAAACCAGGCCCCTATGGACTCTAATACTAAAGAATGAGTTAGAGACCTGAATAGTAATGTAGTACTGCTAATGATTTCATCAGTGAACATGGTACTTGTCATTCCTTTTTGAGCATGTATGCGGTGTGTGTGTCTTTGTGTTTGAGGAGGGTACTAATTTATTTAAATAAATGATAATTTTTATAAACTTTCATAATTTATAACTGTATAAAATTATAAACTATAATTTTATAGTAAGTTATAGTTTTTAAGAAATAATTTTTTATTCTTTTAAAGCTGGGAGATAGCTCAGTGGTTTAAGCACCTGCATGGCTAGCTCCAAGATCCGGCTTTGATCCCTTGTACTGCATACCATGCTGCTGGCCACCAAAACTGGACATGGTAGCACATGCCCATAATCCCAGTGCTGGGGAGGCTAAGGCAAGAGGATCACTAAGAGTCCGAGCTGTGTAGCAAGACCCTGTACCAAATAAATAAATAAATAAATAAACAAACAAACAAACAAACTAATTAATTAATTTAAAAAATAATTCATTTGTCACAAGTCTGACCATGTGAGACAACACTAAACATGTTTTTTTTCAGCAAGCGTATTGGCTCAGAAACAAGTTATATCATTAATTTTTACGGTTAGTTCCATATGCCTATGGTAACGTGGTTCTTTTTCTATAAATGTTATAGAACTTTCTACAAATACATCCAAAATAGTAGTTCTCACTTTTCTCCCTATACATGTTTTCTCTTAGCCTGTACATTCTTCATATATTGATTTTTATTGCCTTGAAGAGATAATCAGAGTTCACGTTGTTATTTATGTTTGTTCAGAAGTATTTCTTCTTAATTTTATTAACTGCAGGCTCATCCTGTATCCTGTGTTCTTTCCATGTACCCCGGGTCTCCATGACTTTGGCGCATTCTGCTCAGCTGTTTGACTGATTTTCCAAACTCTAATCTCCTACCTCAGAACTATGTACTTCTTCCCCACCCCTTTATTTCTGAGATACTGTCACCAAGTTGCTAAATTGCCCAGCCTGGGCTTGGATTTATAATCCTTCAGCCTTGGGATTTTAATCCTGTGCCACAAAATCCTACTAGTTTATTTTTAGAAGTCTTCTATATGTTTTCATATTTGCTCATGTAAAATGTCCCTGAAGAGCTTTTCATGTTGTCTTCCAACTGTACTTTTCTAACATTTATGTTGTTATAGGTATACTACTGTTCCATTAGTTATCTAGAATCTCATGGTCTTCTCAAACCTTATCTTAATTTCATGCTACTAGCTTTAGTGTTTTTTATGGCTCTTATTTTATTTATTTATTTATTTATTTATTTATTTTTAATGTATTTGGTAGAGGGTCTCACTGCACAGCTCAGACTTGTAGTGATCCTCTTATTTTCAGCCTCCCCAGAGCTGAAATTACAGGCGTGCAGCACCATGCCCAGACTCAATCACTGGCTCAGTGTGCCCAGGGTTGGGGCCAACTTGGCCCACAGTACCTGGAGATCAAACCCCTGTCCTTGAACTTGCCTAAGCAGGTGCTCAGTCCACTGCAGTATCCCACTGGCGTCTATGGTTCTTTCATGAGGCCACTGAGGGAATTGAACTTGTAGTTCCTGGAACAATCGTGAACCACTAATCTGCTTTTCTCTGAGTGATATGGGACAGCATTTCGGCGAATGCAAATTATACATCTTCATTATCGTGTAGCAAATAATTTTCTTGCCATTGTAGTAAATACCTAGCTACAAACAGAGACCACATGGAGATGATGATACAGGGCAACGTAGTGTACTATGTGACAAGTCCAAAGATGGGCTGCTGTCCTCAGTTTGCATCAGGATTTATGTGAGAGAAATGTATTTGGAAGAGGTCAGTGTCATCCAAGCACTATCTCTTTAACTGAGGAATAGCCTTTGTCACTGACAGTAAATAACCTTGGAACATACTGTACAGCGTAACATGAAATAGAAAATTAAGAATTATTTCTAAACCTGGACTGTCATCTGCATCACTTGGGACATCAGTTTTTTAAACAACTGATCTAACTGGCAAGCCCCCCCTAAGACATCAGTTTTTTATTCCTGTATCACTGGGGCATGGATCTTGTGCAAGTGACATAATTTGCATTTCTCTTAAGTGTGAGGTGTTTCTAAGGAACCCTTTTATTTTCTATAAAGGGACGATTTAAGATCTCTCACTAAGCCGGGCGTGGTGGCTCACGCCTGTAATCCCAGCACTTGGGAGGCTGAGGCAGGAGGATTGGTGTGAGTTCGAGACCAGCCTGGGCTACAAAAGTGAGCTCAAGGTCAACCTCAACTGCATAGTGAGACCCTGTCTCAAAAAGACAAAAAAAAAAAAAAAGATCTCTCACTAAGATTGCCTACCTTGTCTTATATATTGAATATTGCTCTTTAGTATATGTGCTGCTGAACTGAGTACTGAATATTACTGAGTTTAGCTTGACCATTTCGGTCTAATAGTTTTGTCTTGTAGAATTCTCAAAAGTAAATAAATTATTTTGCTATTTTTCCTAGGTATATGTGCCTTTCAAAACTGTGATTGGAAAAAGAAGACTGCCCCTGTCTTGCTCATCTGGGTAAAACTCATTTACTATTTTTCCATTTAAACTGTTAGCTCAAATGACCTTACACACAAGTCTCAGCTGTGCATTAGCATTGCTTGGGGATGTGTTTGTATCTTTTGTCTAAAAATACCCAGCCGGTAGGATTCATGATCCATGAAAGCTAATTGAAACAATTTCTCTTCAAGTTTTGGCAAGCGAAGCATGCATTATAAGCATTAATATCTATAAATTGAATTGTTAATGAATCTAGACACTAATAATGCAATTTTGCAGGCTTAACTAGAAACACTAAAATTATCAGGATCTGGAGCAGAATTTTCAATCATTTTTGCTTATTAAATAGCAAAGCTATGCTTTTAATAAGCTAATCATTTTTATTTGACCCCATAGGAATAGCTCAGTTGATTAGAAACAGGTTTCTAAGTGCAAAACAATGTTGTTTTTCTCTTACTGTTTTAACTACCAAAGTACTGAAATTTTAAGACAGATATTTGCTGTTTTCTAATCACATTTATGTATGCAGTGTTTCCTGAAAATTTATGTGTCCATTTATTTTCTTTTTATACCAAGTATTTCATTATATATTTTTTGTACAAACATTTAAGATTCTGTTATCAAAGTAATAATATTTGAGCTTCCCGGTTGCCTTTCTGATGTATTTTTGAAGGCTTAGATATAGATTTTTCATTTCAATTTTGTCTCAGAAGCGTTTTTTGCATGCCTCTAGTTTGAAAAGTAAACAGTCTAGCAGGTAATGTTAAGCAACAGTGGAATGTGTTTTTCCTTCCACTGGAATGACATTGGGATGGAAGCCATCTGCTTGGGGTAACATTTAGAGCTTTTCAGTAGTTGTACATCAAACGGTTCCCAAGTGTACTGAGTTAGTGTACCTTTCTGTGTCCTTTCACTTTTCTATTGAGGAATGACTTAAGTGTTAGGGAGAGTAAAACAGTAATGACCAAGAATACTATGGTTTCTCTGTATAGAATCTCAAGAAAGTTGATGAAATTGGAATCAAAGTGCTCTGCTGCTTCCTCTACAGATCTCAAGGACATACACAATTGTTTGGGCCTGAGCTATAGAAAACTAAGATGCTAGAGTATAAATGTTGAATCTGATGATATATATGAACTTTTGCTTCAAAAGTTATGATAAAACTTTTGGGGATAGCTAGAGGGAAAGAACCACAGAGTCTTTGCAGAATTCCTCAAGAATATAGTATGTATCCATTTTACAAAAGCGTTTTATCACCAACCAGTATAAATGTGATAAGTATAGTAGGAACTTTTTCTGATAACTATTGAATTCATTTATATAAAGCTCATACTTTGATTCCCTTATAAATAACTTCATCAAACTGACAATAAAGTGATCTTTCAGCATTTTGTATTGCTTTTTTCAAAGAAATTTAATAATCTGAGGCAAGTTTAATAATCATAAAGATAGAGAAGAACACCATAAAGACAAAATTCTTCTCTCAAAAAAGAACATACTTTTGTTAGGTGGTAAATTTGTACTACTTTCTGGGACTTTGAGCAAGTTTTTAAGGTGTTTTATTAAATTCAATATATTTTTTTAATCTTTAGGGAGAAATTTTAGATTTACTGTGTCTTTCCTATCCCTAAATCTGATTACATGATTCCCTGGATTAAATCTGATTACATGATTCCCTGGATTACAGCCTTGCCTGGATTTTACTAATTTTTACTAATTTACAAGGATGTATAATTTTACAATTATATATACTAATATAAGTTGTATAATCAATATATTATCCAGTATTGCTTACACCTGTTGGCAGATATTTTAACATGGCTATTTGAAGAACTAAAATAATATATGTATCTAAGTAATCAACAAGTTTTGGCCTATTTTTGGCCATTCTCTGATCAATTTTATGAAAGTTAATTCCATATGCATATCTTAATGGGTATGCTCTATTATGATTATTGATACTTCAAACAGATATCTATGTTTTTCTTATTCAAGTATGACAAAAACTTGTGTTTTGTTTTTAACTTTAAAGTTGATGAAAGCCGGGCGTGGTGGCTCTAGCCGGGCGTGGTGGCTCACACCTGTAATCCCAGCACTCGGGAGGCTGAGGCAGGAGGATTGGTGCGAGTTCGAGACCAGCCTGGGCTACAAAAGTGAGCTCAGGACCAGCCTCAACTGCATAGCGAGACCCTGTCTCAAAAAGACAAAAACAAATAAATAAATAAATAAAATAAAGTTGATGAAATGATAGTTTAGAAAAAATGACAGCATTCTTAAAGATAAAATTTATATAGTTAAGACATGTACCATCATTATCATTCCAGTATTTGATTTTACTCTAGCTCTGCCTCTCAATAATATTTTTTATAGCTATAGTGTTATAAATAGGACAATCATACATGTTACACTGAAAGATACACATTATTGCAGGGTAGGGCTGAATTGAAAGGATATCTTCAACACAAATATTTTATATTTCTTGTGTGTACCTTAGCATATTGTACAGAAGAAATTAAAAGCAATAATCAAACATCAATGTCAGAACAATTCCTATTACAAATCTAATTCTTGACCATATACTTTCAGTTCAGTTCTTGACCAAAGTATTAACATTCTAGGATTGGGTCAGGGAGATAGCTCAGCTGCATAAGCCACTGTCTGGCAAGGGCAAGGTTCTGAATTTAATTCCTGGTACCAAAAAAAAAAAAAAGATACTAGGATTTAAGGTTTGGTAACTTAAATGAATCTGTTCTATATATCTTACTCTGAAATAACAAAGTTGAGTGAACATTGGCATAAAAACCATAACTGGCATAATGAAGAACTGGCATTCAGTTGGGCATGGTGGCACTTGCCTATAATCTGAGCTATATGGGAGGCTGAGGCAGAGGGATCTCAAATTCAAGGCCACTTTGGGCAATTTAGCAAGACCTTTTGTCAAATAAAAAGCCAAAAGAGCTTGGAATGTGGCTTAGTGGTAGTATCCCCTCCAAAAATCCCCACTTACTACAAAAAATAAAGCAAACAAAAAACCTACAATAATCCAGAACAAAAATCCAGAATTCTTTTCTGTAAATTTTTCTGCCGTATGCTTTTCATAGTATCTTCCACTGACTTAGGTCCAAAAGAAGGGGGAGGGAGGAAATGTTTATATTCCATGTATGAGGAATTCACCTGCCCAAATAACATATCACAATGAGTAGATTATGATGCTCTTGAAATATTAAGTATTAACATCATGTCCTCTTAGAAATTATGAGGAATTCACGTGCCCAAATAACATATCCCGATGAGTAGATTATGATGCTCTTGAAATATTAAGTATTAACATCATCTCCTCTTAGAAATTAACTTAGATGTGCCTTGGGGGCATTGTGTTCCTCATGCCACTTTTTTCTGACATGTGACCGACTACTGGCCTTCTTTGTATCATGCAGGCTTTAGAATGGCTTCCAAGCATCAACTTCATCGAAGATGAATTGATCTAATGTCTTCTGATAAAACAAACTGTCCCTAGGTGGTTAGTTTGGAGCTGGCTAAGCCACGTAAACAAGTCATCAGGGACCCAAATTCTTTATGACATCTTCATGTTTCATTTAAATGCGCTTTTGTTTTGATCACAAACATCCACTTCCCTGGACATTTAGGGTTGAACCCAGGGTCTAGGTCTTATCCCCAGCCCTTTTTTAAGTTGCTAGGTTGCCCAGACTGGACTTGAACTGGTAATTCTCCTGCCTCAGCTTCTCAGAATGCTGGAATTAAAGTGTGTTCTACCATACTTGTTTTTGCTTTTGTTTTCTTCTCATTTTCCTCTTTGTCCTCCTCCTTCTCTATGTCCTTTTTCTTTGTCTTCTAAACATAAGGGTACCTGTGATAGGTGTTTTTAATTGGTCACATAATTGCCTAAACAAAGTAAACCTAAATTCATTTAATAAGGAAAAAGGAGAATGTATATTGGTAGATGATAGTAGCATCTGCCAAGAATTATTTTGTTTGTGTTTTGGTCTGTTTTGAGTTCAGTAGTATCTTTGAGACTATTTATTCTGTTTGAGCAACCAACCAAAGCTTAAGTGTTCTTTACCAGAGATGTGTGTGATGCCTTGTAAAGAGAAGCTGATCAGTCAAGTGTCCAGAATAGAGCTTGTGATGTCTTTTCCCCCATAACTGCTCATCTTCAACTCAATTAATGAAACCACTGTTTGTTAAGTTGTTAAGACAGAAACTAAGTAGCCAATCTTAATTCCAATCTCTCAAGCCTTAAGATGCCTTTTCTTTGCTTGTGCATCACATCTACTTAATCACCAAGGCCTGTTGGCTGTACTTTCAAAAGACAGCTGTGGGAGACAGAGGCAGGACAATTGCAAGTTCAAACCAAGCCCAAGCAATTTAGAGATCCTGTCTCAGAGTAAATAATTAAGTCCTAAGGGTATAACTAGCTCAGTGTGAAGGCCCTGGGTTCAATCCCTAGTACCAAGAAGGGAAAAAAAAACATGTAGCCTGCCACTACCTCTGTTTAGGAGCACCTGACCATTGTGCATGCTTGCCTGTATCCTGCAGCAGCTCTTTTACTCATTTCCCTACTTCCTGTCTTGTGCTCTATATTCCATATAATATGCAAAGTGACCTTGAAAATCATTTCTGTTTATCAAACTCTGCAAAGGGTTCCAACTAATTACATTGAAGTCCAAAGACCATACCAATGCTGATGAAGCCCCTGTTCATCAGATACTTACCTGCTTTTCCTTCCTTTCCTCATTTCCTCCCCTTCCTTCATTTCCTTCTTTTCTTCCTTCCTTTCATTTCTTCCCTTCCTTCATTTCCTTCCTTCCTTTCTTCCTTCATTTCCTCCTTCATTTCCTTCCTCCCTTCCTTCCTTTCTTCCTTCATTTCCTTCCTTCCTCACTTTCTTCCTACATTTCCTTTCTTTCTTCCTCCCTTCATTTCCTTCCTCCCTCCCTCCCTTCCTTCCTTCCTTCATTTCCTTCCTTTCTTCCTTCCTTCCTTCCTTCTTTCCTTCCTTCCTTCCTTCCTTCATTCCTTCCTTCCTTCCATCCATTTCTTCCTTCCTTCTCTTACTGGTACTAGGCATTGAACCCAGAGCGTTTACACTGAATCTCAACCTTACCCCTTTTGAAATTTATTTTGAGGGGCCCGGCAGGATGGCTCAGTGGTCTAAAGCACCTGCTTAGGAAAGCTTAGGTGGCTGCAGGGACCGTGGTTCGATCCCCGGCACTACATGCTGTGCCAGCCCTGCCCTCAGGGCAGGCTGAGCTGGCCATAAAAATAAATAAACAAACAAAAGTTCTGAAACAAGAAAAAATAAAATAAAATAAATTTATTTTGAGATGGGGTGACATTCCTGCCATAGCCTTCCTGAGGGCTGGAAGTATAGGCATGCACTACCACACCTGGAAGTTGCTTTTTCTTTATCTCAGCGCAGTGATGATGGGAGATAATAATAAACAAAGGTATAAAGTATCACAAATTTAAATGCCATAGGAAAGGGATGAGAATTATTCAGATGTTGACTGTGTTGCATTTCTGTTTCATAGTTTCACAGTTAGGTTATATAACTAACCACTTAAAAATCACTATCTCATAACACTAGAAATGTATTTATATGAGTCTCCTAGGGTTCTTACAGTCCAAGCTAGACTTGGCTCCTGGTTCTAATATATATTCAGATATAGTTCATGGGGCTCCTGTTTTTCTAACACCAGTGGAAAACTGAATCATGCTGTTTTTCATGTAAAAAGAATACCAGAGACCAGGCCTAGCAGCAAGCCATCTTAAGGCTGTGCTGTAATCATGTCTGCTCACTTTCCAGTGGCTTAATTACATTGTGTGGTCAAGCCTAAGGTCTAGGGACTGGGAAGTAAATTCTGACCTCTGTGAAGCTAGAAGTGGAGACATTTTTGTTTTTGTTTGATACAGTGTTTTACTATTTGCTCAGGCTGGCCTTTATTTCTGATCTTTTTGCCTTAGCCTCCAAGTACTTAGAATTATAGAAGTGGACCACCAAATCCAGCTCAACATTTTGGGTGTGTATTACTACTACTGAGTGAAAATTTGAGACTAATGATCAAATGTAAGATTAGGGTAATTCTTGTTCTCATTTACATAAAGCAAAATTGAAGAGATAGTTTTGATTATCTGGGGAAAGAGTGCTTCAGGAAGAGAGAACAGATACAAGGATTCTACTTTGGCAGTATGCCTGGCCCTTTAGAAAAATAGGAAGAAAGAGGCCTGTGCAATTAGAGCAATGAAGTAATAAATGAATAGAAGACATTGCAGTAGATGATGGGAACATGTACTTGTAGAGTATTGCAAAGACTTGGACTGGTCTCATAATGAGATGGTGAACCTCATAAAGGATTTAGAGTAGAAACATGATCTCACCAGAGCACAGAATGTTACATGGGAATTTCCACTGTATATTTGTTCAATGAGTACTGCTAATAATATCCAGACTTCAGTATTGCTTCCCAAAATAATCAAAGAAAAATATTTAAAGTGTGAATGTAGTAAGATAGCTAAAGCTTTAGAAATGATATGCCACACTGGACCAAGTCTGGGCGTGGTGGCGCATACCTATAATCCCAGAGCTGGTGATGCTCCAAACAGAAGGATCTCTGCAAATCTGAGCTGTGCATTGCGCTCCTGCACCAAAACAAACAAATAAACAAACAAAATAGAATAGAAATGAATCTTAAGAAGAAGAAATTCTGATTAGAGAGTTGATTGCTTGCCAGAGCCATTTGGTGAATTTTTGAACCCAAACATGGCCTTTTGTGTTTGAAATTAAGCTAGTGATGTAGAAAGAGTAAGCTTGAGCTTGGTGGTCATCTGTTAGGGAACTAAAAGGGTAGTAGGGCTTATAAAATGATAAGGAGGAGGTTACCTAAAGACAGGTAGTTTGATGTATACTGCCAAAAGTACATTGTATTTATTGAAAAGGTAGTGGAAGGCCTGTGTATGTGAAACATTGTAATAATTACAAAGCTCAGTGTAATGTAAACAAACATTTGCCTGTAACCTAGAGAAATGGTAAAACTTAATCCCGCTTGGTGGGATTATTACTGTTATTACATGAGATGACATTTGTAAAGTACCTTACTGAGCCCAGACTTCATGTCTTTTGCTAGCCCAGCAGAACATGACAGGCATATCCCAAACTACTGTCTTCCCCTGCCTTTCTTGTCTGTCTGTCTGTCTGTCTGTCTGTCTGTCTGTCTTTCTTTCTTTCTTTCTTTCTTTCTTTCTTTCTTTCTTTCTTTCTTTTCCAAATCAGAACCATCTTCTGTTTGATAGTATTTTTGCAGCGTAACATTTTAAGAGACAGAAATGGTTTTTAAAACATACTGCATATTTATTCTCTGGTTGAATATCCAAACTAGGCAACTGTGGAACATTTTTGAATGATACGATTATCTGCCCTAAAATTATTGCATAAGATTTCTAATGAAATTCAACTCCTCTGAAAAATCAGGGCTGTTTTTCTTTTCAGCCCTGAATTACTCTTCTGTTATTAATGTATTAAAGGTGATAGCTGATGAACAAAGACCAAAAATACTATTTCTTAGATGTCATAACTGTCCTTTTTTTTTTTTAATCTTTAGAGAAAAAATTTGTTTTTGAGTTTAATGAAAGGGCAAAGTCTTGAGTGCCTTGTGTGTCTTAAAGCTGCAGGTAAGCACAATTTTTAAAAATTTGTTTATTATTTTTTAAGGGTAAAAATAGCAGAAAATAAAACAAAACAAAAAAAAAACAGTGACAAGGGTACATATAGTACAGAATTTCAAGACAAGAAAAATTTAACAATGGTTGCATTACATATTTTCATCATAGTCAGTATAGATCAATAGACATAGTTATTTAAGACTGATCAAACAGTTAAACACTAACACTTGCAATAAACATTAATTTTTTAACACTTCCAATTGGATTTTGAATTTAAGTCACTTCTAAAAAAATAAAAATTATGGGGGTTGAGACTGCAGAAAACTCAAGGTCCTGAGATTGATTCCTGGTACCACTCAAAATTTATTTATTAATTAATTTCTTCTTTTTGGTCCTTAAACTAGGGAGATTATACAATACTTGAATATGTAGGTCTGGTTTATTTCACTAATGAATATACATTCAAGATACATCCATTTATATATGAAGTCTTCTAGTTTATCATTCCTTATAGCTGAATAGTATTCCATTTTATGAAAATACCATATCTTTTTCAACCAGTCTTCAGATGATGGGCATTTTGGTTGTTTCCAGGATTTTGCTATCACAAATTGTGCTGCTATAAACATAGGTGCACAGATATCACTATGATACGATGTTTTCAGTACTTCTGGAAAACTTCCCAGTAGGGAGATAGCTGGATTGAATGGGATTTCCAGTTCTAGTTTTTTAAGGAGTCTCCATACTGCTTTCCTTAATGGTTGCACCAATCTGCATTCCCACCAGCAGTGGAGAAGCGTTTCTTTTTCCACACAGCCTCTCCAACATTTATTGTTGGTTGACTTCTTTATAGTAGCCATTCTTTCTGGGGTGAGATGATATCTAAGTGTTGTTTTGATTTGCATTTCATGAATGGCTAGTGATGTGGAGCATTTCTTCATATTTTTATTGGCTTGTTGAATTTCTTTCCCTGAGAAGTGTGTGTTCATCTCAGATGCCCATTTCTGGATTGAATCTTTGAATGTTGGGACCCTAATGGTTTTTAGTTCTTTATAAATTCTAGATAGAAGACATTTGTCTGAATATTTATTAGTTAAAATTTTTTCGGAATTTGTGGGTTGTCTTTTCACTCTGTTGGTAATTTCTTTACACATGAAAAAACTTTTCAGCCAGAGGAGGTCCCATTTGTTGATTATTTCGCATGTTAAACATGCATTTTGATTCTTGCCCATGAAATCTTTGCCTATCACAATGTCTTTAAGATTTCCTCCAACTTTCTCCTCTAGGAGGTTTAGGGTTTCTCTTTTAATATTTAGATCTTTAATCCATTTTGATTTTAGTTTAGTGCATGGTGATACACCTGGGTCAAATTTTAGTTTTCGACATGTGGAGAGCCAGTTTTTCCAGCACCATTTGTTAAAGAGGCTATCTTTCTTCCAGTAAACATGTTTGGCTCCTTTGTCAAAAATAAGGTGGTTGAATGTGCTTGTATTTACTTCTGCATCTTCTAATCTATTCCACTGATCCCCAGGTCTACTTTTTTTTGCCAGTACCATGCTGATTTTATCACGGTAGCTCTGTAGTATAATTTTGGGTCAGGAATTGTAATACCCATTTTTGTTTCCCAGGATTGTCTTTGCAATTCTGGGTCGTTTTTGTTTCCAAATAAATTTTAGGAATGACTTCTCCAGGTCTGTGAGGTATGTTGATGGTATTTTGATAGGAATTGCATTAAATCTATATAACAATTTAGGGAGTATGGCCATCTTCACAATGTTGGTTCTTCCTATCCAGGACCAGGGAATATCTTTCCATTTTCTCAAATCCTTTAGGATCTCTTTTTTCAGAGTACTGTAGCTTTCATTGAAAAACCCTTTTACTTTTTTAGTTAGGTTAATTCCTAAATATTTTATTTTCTTTGGTGCTATTGTAAAGGGTATTGTTTCTCTAATTTCTCTCTCAGTTTGTTTGTTATCTGTATAGAGGAATGCCATTGACTTTTGTGTGTTGACTTTGTAACCTGCTATGCTACTGAATTTGTGTATTAATCCCAGTAGCTTCTTGATGGAGTTCTTTGGGTCTTCCAAGTAGGCTATCATGTCATCTGCAAATAGTGATAGTTTTACTTCTTCTTTACCTATTCTTATTCCTTTTATATCTCTTTCTTGTCTAATGGATGTAGCTAATGACTCCAGAAATATATTGAATAGAAGTGGTGATAGGGGACTTCCTTGTCTTGTAGCAGATTTGAGAGTAAAAGACTTCAGTTTTTCCCCATTGAGAATTATGTTAGCTGTTGGGTTATCATAGATGGCTTTTATCAGATTGAGGTAGAGGCTCTCTATTCCTCTTTTCTGTTGTACTTTGAACATGAATGAGTGTTGGACTTTGTCAAAAGCCTTTTCTGCATCAATTGAGATGATCATGTGATTTTTGGCTTTGGCTCTTTTGATATAGTGTATCACATTTATAGATTTCCATATATTGGGCCATCCTTGCATTCCTGGGATGAATCCTACCTGATCATGTTGTATAATCTTCTTGATGTTTTGTTATATTCTACTGGCGAGGATTTTATTGCGAATTTTTGCATCTATGTTCATGAGAGAAATTGGCCTGTAGTTCTCTTTTTTAGTTGTTTCTCTTTCTGGTTTTGGTATCAGTGTAATACTTGCTTCTAGGAATGATTTTGGGAAGATTGCTTCCTTTTCAATTTCATTGAAGAGTTTGAGGAGTGTAGGAATTATGTCTTCTCTAAATTTCTTGTAGAAGTAAGTGATGAATCTATCAGGTCCCAGACTTTTCTTTGTCGGTAGGCTTTTTATTACATTTTATATTTCATTGGCTGTTATTGGATTATTGAGAGTTCTTAAATCTTCTTGATTCAGTTAGGATAATTTGTACTTTTCTAGGAATCTGTCGATTTCATCTGTGTCTTCAATTCGATGAGAATATAGATTCTCAAAGTAGCTATTTATGATCCTCTGAATCTCTGCTGTGTCTGCAGTAATTTCACCCTTTTCATTTCTTATTGCTTGAATTTGAGTCCTTTCTTTCCTCTTTTTAATGATGTTAGGTAGGGGCTTATTAATTTTATTTAATCTTTCAAAGAACTAGCTTTTTGATTCATTAAGTCTTTATATTGTTTTCTTTGTCTCAATTGAATTAATTTCTGCTCTAATCTTTATAATTCCCTCTCATCTTTGGGCTTTGGATCTTGTTTACTCTTCCATTTCTAGTCTCTTTAGGTGTTGTATTAAAGTATTTATTTGTTCCCATTCTGTCTTCTTATATGTGAGTTCAGGGCTATAAATTTCCCCTCTTAGAACTGCTTTCATTACATCCCATAAATTCCTGTAAGTTGTGTTTGAATTTTCATTAAATTGTAGATATTGTTCAATTTCTTGTTTAATTTCATCTGTAACCGACTGATTGCCAAGAAGGGTGTTGTTTAATTTCCATGTGTTTCTGGGGTTCTTGTGTTTTCTTTTTTTTTTTTTTTTTTTTTTTTTTTTTTTTTTTTTTTTTTTTTTTTTTTTTTTTTTTTTTTTTTTTTTTTTTTTTTTTTTTTTTTTTTTTTTTTTTCAATTTCATTGCATTATGGTTAGATAGTATGCATAGTATAGTATAGTTTCTGTTTTCTTGCATATACTTAAGCAGGACCTATGGACTGTTATGTGGTCTATTTTAGAAAATGTCTCGTGTGCAGCTGAAAAAGCTGTGTATTCTGAAGTGGTTGGGTGGATTCCACTCCGTTTATCCACTATGTCCAGTTGTTCCAGGTTCCGGTTCAGGTCTGCTACTTCTTTGCTAATTTTTTGTCTGTTTGACCTATCTTTTTGGGATAAAAGGATGTTAAGGTCTCCTGCTGAGATTGTATTATAGGATATGAGATTTTTCATGTCCATTAAGATTTGTCTTATATAACTTGGTGTTCCTGTGTTGAGTGCACACATGTTTGTGAGTTTTACCTCTTCATCTTGAATTTTTCCCCTAACCGGTATATAGTGGCCTTCTTTATTTCGTTTGACCAATCTTGGTTTGAAGTTTAGACTGTCTGCAATCAAGATTGCTACCCCTGCTTTTTTCTGAGGTGCTGGAGCATGTTGTATTGTTTTGTATCCTTTACCTTTTAGCCTATGAGTTTCTTTGTGTTTCTTGTATACAGCATATGGTTGGATTTTGCTTCTTTATGCATGCTGCCAGTCTATTTCTTTTAATTGGAGTATTGAGTCCATTTACATTGATAGTTATAATTGAAATGTATTGACTTATGATTGACATGAGTTTTACTTACTACTGTTTACCCCTTTTCTCTTCTGTGTTTAATTGGTTGCCCTATTTGGTGGGTTCTTTCTGTTCTCATTTGTTGAATTTGGTTCATTTTTTGCCTCTCTAAAATTTTTTTTCATATACTTTGTAGAGTTGGCTTTGATGTCATGAAATTCTTTAGTTGTTCCTTGGCAAGAAAGTATTTCACTTCTCCCTCATATTTGAAGGAGTATTTTGCTGGGTATAGCAGTCTGGGCTGTAATTTATTTTCATGGAAAACTTGAAGCACTCTGCTCCATGCAGACTTCATGGTTTGTGAAGAGAAATCTGCTATTATTTGGATTTGTTTTCTTTTAAATGTGATTTTTTTTTTCTCTAACAGCTTTTAGTATGTTATTGTTCTGCTGGATTTCTGGGATCTTCGCTATTATATGTCTGGGTGTATTTTTAGTCGGGTTGATGTTATTTGGAGTTCTGTATGCTTCAGTTATCATATGCCTGATTGTTTTCTCAAATTTGGGAAGTTTTCTGCTATTACTTCTGCCCATATTCTCTTTATATCCTTCTTTCTTGTTGATTCCTATTATTCTCACGATGTTAATTTTTGCATCATCTCCCAGATGTTGAATTATTTTTTCCTGCATCCTGCTTGTTTTTTTAAGAGATGTTTTCTACGTTTTCACTAACTGCAACTGTCTTCAAGATCTGAGACTCTATCTTCACTTTTGTTCATACGGTGTTGCCAGCTTGTGATTGAGTTTTTATTTTCTTGTATATCTCTTTGAAACTGTTTCATGTGATCTGTTTCTTTCCTATATTGCTCAGTTAGGGAATCCATCATTTTTCTCTTTTCCTCAAATTTTTATCAGTGTCTTCTTCAGTAGTAGTGAAGTGTCTCATTGTAGTTACCCTTTCTCTTTCTAGTTCAGAGATTATTTGTGCTCTGTTCTACTTTCTACCTTTCTGTAGTTGTTCCCCAACTTTAGATACTATTAATTTAGAGATGTCTTTTTTAACTTCAGAGGTTATTTCTGTCCTAGTTTCCTCTATACATTTCTGCAGTTGTTTTTCTACTTCAGAATCTATTAATTCATGCATTTCTTTTTTTTACTTCAGATGTTATCTTTGATCTGAGTTGCTCTATAGGTTTCTGCACTTGTCTGTCTACCTCAGAAGCTATTGACTCAAGAGATTTCGTCTGCATGATTCCCATTTTCTTGTATGTTAGTGTCTTCTGTATCTTTTACTGGTGGGCTCAGGACCTGAGATTGCATTTTGCTCCTTGTCTGTATCATTCTATATAGCAGTGACCTTTGGTGCAGGACTGTGTGCCTGTGGGTTAGTTGTTCATTCCAGGCTTCTGGGTAGGTTGAGCTGCTTCAAAGCAGAGGGAGGGAGGTCTCACTCACCTGGCGGGCCTTGCTGCTGGACAGACTGTTCTTGAGGCGGCCAGAGGTCTGTCTCACATGGTGGACCTGGTGCTGCATAGGCTGCGCTTGAGACCGGCCAGAGGAGGTCTCATGCGGTGGGCCTGGTGCTGGATAGGCTGTGCTTTTGGGTGGCCCGAGGTCTAACTCATGTGACAGACCTGGTGCTGGATAGGCTGCACTTGTGGTGGGCAGGAAGAGGTTTCCTAGCCATCCTTTCTGAGGCAAGATGAAATCTCAGTGTTGTTTTTATTTACATTTCTTGGATGACCAGTGTTCTGGGGCATTTTTTCATGTATTTATTTGCCATTTGCATTTCTTCCTCTAAGAAGTGTATATTTATCTCAGATGCCCATTTTTAAATTGGGTCATCTAGTTTTGGTGGCCGGATTCTTTTTTTTAATGCTTTAAACTAGGTAGAAGTCCTTTGTCTGAGTGACTGTTGGTTAAGATTTTTTTTTTTTTCCCCTAACTGGAGGGTTTTCTTTTCACTCTGTTAGTGATTTCTTTTGATATTCAGAAACTTTTCAATCAGGTAAGATCCCAGTTGTTGATTCTTTTCAGTATTTCCTGTGCAATTTGTTTTTTGTTCATGAACTTTCTGCCTACCTTTTCTTTTCACTCTGTTAGTGATTTCTTTTGATATTCAGAAACTTTTCAATCAGGTAAGATCCCAGTTGTTGATTCTTTTCAGTATTTCCTGTGCAATTTGTTTTTTGTTCATGAACTTTCTGCCTACCCCTATGTCTTCAAGATTTCTACCTACTTTCTCTTCTAATAGATGTAGTGTTTGTTTGTTTTTTTAAGAACTTTTAATTTTATTTTATTTTCTTGTTTCAGAACTTTTGTTTGTTTTTTTATTTAGTTTTATGGCCGGCTCAGCCTGCCTTGAAGGCAGGGCTGGCACAGCATGTGGTACCGAGGATCTAACTGTGGTCCCTGCAGCCGGCCAAGCTTTCCTAAGCAGGCGCTATAGACCACTGAGCCATCCTGCTGGGCCCCTAGATGTAGTGTTTTAATGTTTAGATCTTTAATGCATTTAGACTTTAGTTTAGTGCATGGTGGTAGACCTGAATCTAGTTTTAGTTTTCAGCATGTGGAATGCCAGCTTTTCCAGCACCATTTATTAAACAGGCTATCTTTCTTCCAGTGATTGTATTTGACCTCTTTGTCAAAGATACCATGGTGGCTCAGTATCTTGTAGATTTGTCTGCATCTTCTAATCTATTCTGCTGCTCCTCAGCTCTGATTTTCTTTTCATGTCTGATTTTGTTTTCTTCAGTATCATGCTGATTTTATCACACTACCTTTGTAGTATAATTTCAAGTCAAGTATTGTAATGCTTCTTGTCTTGCCTTTGTTGGTAAAGATTGCCTTTGCTATTCTAGATCTTTTCTGGTCCAGATGAATTTTAGAAATGTTTTTTCTAGATCTGTGAGGTATGCTGATGATATTTTGATTGGGGTTGTTTTGAATCTGCGTTACAGATGTGGGAGTGTAGCCATCTTCACAATGTTAATCTTTCTTGTGGGACTTTATTTGCCTCTTAAGGAAGCCGAGGAACTCAAAAAAGTTCCTCTCTGATCTTCTCTTTTCAATTACTTCTGCTCTTCCTTCCTACTCTTACTAGTTTTGATCATCTATTCTGTTCCCTTGAATCTCTGATAACCTCATCAGCCTCACCTCCATTAATGCAGAGTTCTGATTTCATCATGTTGAAGAGTATAACCATTGTTTCATTTTCATTCCACTTCTATATGATTAAGAGAAAACTACATTTTTTTGTTTTGTTGGTAGAAACAATGCTACTAAAATTTTTGTATGTGTGTATGTGATATGCGCATATATCTGAGATGTGTACTGTCTGTTTACCTGGAGTGGATATGTTGGGTCAGAGAATGTGAGCACCAAACTTGTTTTCCAAAGTGCCTATCCTGTTTTTGCTTTTGCTAACAATATACATGAATTCTTACTCAGCATTCTGGCAAAAAATGTTTTTGTCAGCCCAGCCACACAGATCTAAAATGGTATCTCTTGGTTTTAATTTGCAGTTATTATATTACTAATATAAGTGTTTATGAACCATTTTAAAATATTTTCTGAGAGTTGAATTTCAGGCCTTATGTATACAAACTAAGTATTCTACAATTCAACTACATTTCTAGCCTAAATTTACTTTAAAGAGGAAAGAAACAAAAACAAATACTAAGAACAAATACAAAAATAATGCACTATAAAACAGTGGCACAGAATTTCAAAATAAGAACAGAAAATAAACAATATTTGTCATATTACATATTGTTATCAAATTTGTTGCTTAAACTACAGATATAGGTATGTAAGATTGATCAGATAGTTAAAATATTAACTCTTCCTTTCCATAAATCTAGAGTTGTTTTATTTGTCCTTCAAAAACAGTTTATTTTAAATAAAGCCAGGCATGGTGGCCATGCTATAATCCCAGCTTTTGGGAGGCTGAGGCAGGAGGATTGATGTGAGTTCAAGACTAGCCTGGGCTACAAAAGTGAGCTCAAGGCCAGCCTGAACTGCATAGCATGACCCTGTGTCAAAAGGACAAAAATTTATTTTAAAGAGTGTATAAAAATAATAGGTGAGATACTAGAAACCATACACCTTTTAAAGGAAAGAAAAGAGAAAAACAAAAACAAAATCCAAGGTAATCAGTGATCGTTGCTATATTGCACATTGCTGTCTTCTATATGGTTGTTCAGATTATAGATATTAGTATATAAGATTGGTCAAAGTAATAATTGTAAACATTAACTGCGCCCTTCAAAACCTGAAAGAAATTAGTATTGAAACTACAGTAGGTCTCCCAATTTTGAGATTATGCTTTGTGATGAACAAAAGTTTTTAATTTTAATGTATGCCGATTTCTCAGTTTTCCTAAATAACACCACGGTTTTTGTTTATTAAATCTGTCCCTACATAGTTATTATAAAATTTGTGTATCAAGTATCTTTTAAAACTTTTAGAATTTGTTTTTCACATTTTTGACTGTACTGTATGTGAGGCTAATTTCTATGTATATTGGTATAAAACAATTTTGTCTTTTGTTGTCAATCCGTGTGTGACTACCACTGTCTCTATCTTGCTTTAATCATTTTATTTGGAGGAGAATTTTAGTAGGGCATATTCTCTCAACCTGTTCTTAATCAGTATATTGGTTATTCTTTGCTCTTGGCTTTTCCATATACTTCTTACAATAGCTCATCATCTTCAGCAAAAAAGCTATTGAACTTGCTTTAATTAATATATTTATGGGCTGGGGAGATAGCTCTGTGGCACAAGTGCCTGACTGGCAAGTACAAGGTCATGAGTTTGAAACCCAGTCCCACCAAAAAAAAAAAAAAAATTAATATATTTATGTGTGGGAGAGTTGTTCTCCCCAAATGTAGAGCCTTCTCTATAAACATGCTTTCATATCTTTCCATTTACTTAAGTCTTCTTATCTCTTAATAGTCTTTTACTTTTTCATGTCATTTATGAATTTTTGCATTTTTCAAATATCTTCTTGTTACTGTAAATTATGTATTTTATTGATAGATATTTGCAGTATACAGATTGCATACATATATACATACATAATTGGAGAATAGTGTAATGAATGCTTATGTGCCTATGTACAGCTTTATAAGATACTAGCATTGTGCACAATTTCCTGTTGCTGCTATTTCTCCTCTAATTAAACATAGTAAACACAATTACATCCCCATTGTGTTTGTTTCCTTCTCATTTTCTTTTTTTTTCTATTTTCATGGATCCACTTTTTGCTTGTTTTTATATTTTAGCACACATAGTTATGAGTAATATATTCTTTTATATGTTTTTATTGTGAATGGATCATCTCCTTTGTTCAACAGCAACTTTCTAACCTTAGTAGAAAGTAGTTTCTCAAAATCTTTTTGCCTTCAGTATAGGTAATTTTTACTTTTCTCCTGGATTCTTACTAAAGTACCTCACCTTTGGAACCCATGTTGTTTTGTTTAAGAAAGTTTTATAGAAGGGAAAGTATACAGTTTTCAAGTATACATATGCCACTGACTGATTTTGGTTTTTTATAAAGCAATATGTGAGTTAATCATTTTAGTTATACCTCAGTGAGATGAAATTTTGCTACCATTGATTTTAAGTATTTAATAAAAAGTTTTGCCTCATTCACTACAATTTCATTTCTTGTGCATTTGGACAAAATAAATATGTAATAAATAAAGACGACTTATGGTATGTTTCAAGGATGTTTTGTGTTTTATAAAATGTTTCCTTAGGCTCAATGCTGAACATAGAGAAGAAAGGCTGGCAAAAGTAGTTGTATGTATTCAAGATTGTGAGTAATGACTGAAAGTAAACTAAAGAATGTATGCAGCCTTGTGTGGTGGCTCGCACTGCAACCCCAACGCTCTGAAGACGAAGGCTGGAGCATTACTTGTTTGATGCCTGCTTGGGTTGTACAATGAGACCCTGTTTCAAAAAAAAAAAAAAAAAATGTTCAAATGTGGTTTGGCTTTTCCCTCACTATACATTCATTCTTTCCCAAATTTTAAACCAACTCGAGTGATGTTTTGCATACTTTGAGATAACCAACTCATGTTTTTGTTTCAAAAAGACAAATAAATGTAAATTTTCTTTGTTTGCCAGCTACTGTAGTACTGATTTTACATGAGTGAGGAACTGAGTATTGTCTTGCATGAAAATGGAATAATAGTTTACCTGTGGGTTAAGGAAAGAAAAGGGTAAAAATGAAAATGGAAAACTTCATTTGAACCTTAAGAATTTATAAAATAAAGTCTAAATAGCACACTCAACATTATACCTTTTTTCTCTAATATATTTCTACTGTTAGAATAATTAAATCAGGATTACTTATTGTGTGGGTCATTTAAAAATTATGTCTTTATTAGTTTGTGTTTGTATAATATTATATTCTTCATAAAGACATGATAAAAATATGTGCCACATCCGGATTCTTCTTTCATCCCCTTCTTCACTGACCCCTCCTTCCATCTCCCAGATCTTTTGTAAAAGGAAAGAGCTATCCCATCTCCCTGTTTCTTATTACCTATGTATTTTTGCTTTTTATTTATGTCTTGGGTTTCTCATGAGAGAAATCACATGGTATTTAAACTATGTGTGTGTAATTTCAATACAACATGTTTAGGTGCGTTATATAAAGATGAACATAAATCCTAAGTCAGTTTGGTAGCATTGAATACAGTATGCTGCTCCAAGGTTGATAGAAGCTAAGTTTTTATTTGTTAAAATAGCAAAAATATTTGAACCACAGAAAACTAAAATTATTATTGTTTTTGCTGAAGGTAATAAAATCGAAGTGAAGTTATTTAGAAGATAAAAATGTACGTGGCTGTTTGGAAAGCTGAAAATAAGATCATACTGTTCCTGTAGTTTTAAGCATAGAAGGTAACCTTAATTGTAAAATCCAGAAAAATGAAGCATTTTATCCAGTATAAATACTTCACTTGCTGGAAGTTGTTTTTATCTGGGTACTTGTGAAATGAAAACATCACAATAACAGGTCCCATTTGTTAGCTTTTGGGCTACCTCATGTATGTGGTAATGAAGCTATGATTCCAGTTATTTCTTTTTTCCTCTTACAGAGTAAAGGCAAAGCCTACTTGACAGATTGGGTGGAATCTGCAGGCTTAAAGAAAAGTTTCTGGTATTGGGCTACTGAAGCAGTGAAAGGGAAATCCTATGAGCATGTCTCTGTGAAGTGTTTTATTCCTTTAAGGCCTATATGCATATATTATGAAGGACTCCAGCCATCATTGTTTTAAATGCACTATAAAGGCAAAGACAGAACAGTCACAGAATTTGTTTTTTTCTTGACTCTTTTATTTTTTATTTATTTTTTAATTTTGATTTTTATTACTTTTAATAAGAGATAACAATATGAGAGTTTCAAAACATGTTAGTACATTCGCAATGGTTGAGACACTGCATATTGTTGTCCTCACAAATGTTATACAGAGCACAGGGTTTAGACGTGACAAATTTTCTAATCAATATTGGTTCCGAAGGTAATTGACCCTATTATTTTGAAAAAAAAAATATGACCTACTGCTACAAGGGTTCTCTACTTTATACACAAACACAAAAACTTAGAGCTGTAGTCCTATTTGCTTTTTTCCCTCATTTCTCTTTATTATGATATTTTATCACCCCTTTTGCTTCACTTAAAATATATTTTATAACCTGAATGAACATTGCTTAAAAGAAGATATACAGATGATTAACAACTATATAAAAGTTCAACACCATTAATCATCAGGGAAATGAAAAAAAAAAAAAACACAATGAGGTGCTCTCTCACTCCAGTTAGAATAGCTATTCAAAACAAAATGTAACAAGTGACACTACTGGTGGGGATGTCAATTAGTATAGCCATTATCAAAAATAATAAGAGATTTCTCAGAAAATTATACAGTTACTGTTTGCCCCAGCAATCCCATTCAAAGGAAGAATTCAGTATGTGGAAGACTGTTTTGGGTTGTATCTAGTTATCCCCCCAAAGCCTCATGTAGTCATGGGGCAGGAACTTCTGGAATTTGAGATTAATTCATGATCCCCTGGGATTATGGGTGACCCAAGGATGAGATTATGGGCCTGAGGACTGCTGGGATTATGGGTGTGGTCTGAGGCAGATAGCCTTAGACAGAGAACCTGAATGTAACATAAGAAAGACAAAGAGACTCTGTCCCTGTTGCCCTTGTTGGGGTCTGTTGCCATTGTTGTTCTTCCTTCACCATGAACTGCTGCTCTGCCATGAGTCCCTCTGCCTTGGAGCTAGCTGAATATAGACTGAAACCTCCAGGAACTGTGAGCTAAATAAGCCTTTCTTTCCCTCATTTTGGGTGTTGTGTATTTGTCCCAGCAACAAGAGAAGAGTAACTGAAACAAAGACGTACTTGCACCCCCATGTCTACTACAGCCCTACAGCCCTACTTACAATACCCAAGGTGAATCAATCTGGCTGTCCATCAATGCATCATCAGAGGAATGCATAGTGAAAATATAGTACCTAAGCAATGGAATACTGTTCAGCCATATAAAGGATGAAATCCTGTCATTTGGAACAGCATGAATGAATCTGGACATGTTAAGTAAAGATGCTGTGATCTTACACATATAGAATCTTACATGTAGAGCTTGTATGTGGGTGATATGAATGATATTGATGATTTGAGATAGGGAAAGGGGAGGAAAAGTGGATGAAAAGAGAACTGCATATTCTGCTGCTGTCTCCCTGGGCCACTTTTTTTTTTTTCCATTACGTTTTTAACCATCCAGCAGAGAATTCTAACCACGAGGTATAAAAAGGAAAGCCATATTAATATGCTGAGTTGTAAAAGGCTCAGATCAGTAGCCCCCAGTAATGCCAGATGAACTGATAATCCACCACTGTTATGGACTATTGGACTAAATATGCAGCTATCTTCTCTTTGTGTGATGAAAAGAAAGATCTGCACTAATGATTTTTAGGCAAATCATCCCTGCATCTTGTGCTCTGAACAACTATGATGAAGACAACGTTATATTATGCAATGTATTAACTATTATAAAAAAATAATAAAAAAATATGATTGCCGTAGACTGAGGAGGAAAAGTCAGGGAGTGGGAAGAGTTGGTTCTCTGTGTACAAAGTGACAGATAAGAGGAATCAACTCTAGTGTTCTCTTGAGTGATATTGATGAACACTACTGTAACTTTGTATTTAGCATTTTGAAATATTTGGTAAACACATCAAAAGAAAGATTGTAGGTTTTACCATTAATTTTTATTTTATTAAAAGTAAAACATTGTTCTGATTTTTGCCCTTTTGACACTGACAATATAAAGAACCCAGAGTACTTTCTTAGCTCTATCTTGTCTTTAAAGAAAGTAGTGCTATTACAAAGATTTTTTTTTTAAAGAAAGCATCTTTTATCAGCTTATTGGTCCATTATTTTTAAGTTATTTGAGGTAAAGAAATTGTAAATTTATAAGGTAATAATTTATCAAGCAGTATGAATTCTTTGTTTACTTCAAAATGTAATACTAATCCCATAGTAAACAATAGAATGTTTTATACATAGACATATGAAAAAAAAGTGAACAAAAACTGTGTGCGGGCATCAAAAATTCTACAAAAACCTCTTTCTTTAATTTTATAATCTCTGGGATTCATAATAAAGAAAAGGTAACATCCTTTTCACATCTGGTGGCTTCATGAAATAAAGACTTCAGCCTATAAATAGTCACTTTCGGAATGCACACTCAAGCACTCTTTATTTTCACAGCTTTTGTTTTGGCTTACTGCCAGCATGGAGAGACTGTTAACACATTTATAGGAACAATTTCACCAATACCTCAGAAGGTGTTTCTTTTCAGTTTTTAAACATAAAGAATGATTTTTAAAAATAAGAAATTAAAAATAAGTCTTGCCCAGTTGCATTGTGTGGTGTTCGTTTGCATGTGTGTATAGTCTATCTACAATAATATGTAGTCAGTTTTTAAAATATGGAACCACATTTCTAGCCATCACCATTTCTTTAGTCAAATCTGCTAGTTGCAGGAAATTTGCCTACGTTGTTTTTTATTTGTGTTCCTAAGCCCTTGCCACCTGCTTATGGAATTATAAAGGGAATAGGGAAAGAGAATATAAACTTTCATTCGTAACTTACAAAGTAAAGTTTAAGTGTTCCAACTTTCCAATTTGCTAAAACTCCAAGTGTATATTTTCTGTCTTTAGAATTAGCATGATGCTTTCCTGAGTTGAATGGATGAATGGAGGTCTTGAGAATTTTGTATTCTTTGTTTTTAGCTTTCCCTGGGGTTTATATTCCAGCTCAGCAGTCTAAGCTACAGACCGAGAAAGTTCTTCCATTACTCTTAGTATGTCCACTAAGGCAGAGTGTAGAAAATGAGCTAATCTTTTCCCATTATATCTGTACTCCAATTCCACTGGTGACTCTAATATGCTCTGTGCAAAGATTAGAACCCCATACTTTGCTGAGGCCTCAAAATTTGAACAGTTCCTGTTAGATTTGTATCTGGAGCTTTGCATTTGGTGGGTGTAATTATAAAAGCAGAGAGCTTGATTTTTTTGGCAGGACTGAGTAAAATCATTATTCTTCCTTTTAATAATGTGTTCTCTCAATCAATCTGTCTCCATCTGTCTCTGTCTCTGTCTCTGTCTCTGTCTCTGTCTCTGTCTCTCTTCAACTACCCTTGAACAACTGGCTTGGTAGCAAGACTGGCCTCCACCTCAGCACACTCCTGCTTCCACTTGTTTCTGCTTCCCAGCTGCTAGTGTTGCAGGCATGCGCCACACCTGGCTGTTACTATTTATACCATTTGCCACAAAAGGTTACAATGAGGTATTACATTATGTTGTCTTCTGCACACCCTGGCATTTAGTTTCCTTAATGTTCCGTAATTTTGCACTGCCCCAGGTTTCTGTCTTTCATGGCCATGAGCGCCAGTAGTCTTGTCTGTAAGACAACACTTGTCTGTAAATACTGCTCCATGATTGGTTTTGTAATCTTGCCATATTTTTCTGCTGTCAGCCTTTCCTTTGTGCCCCGTGGAACTTGTTCTCCAAGTGCATGTTACCTTAAGCCCTCAGCTTTTTTTGTTTCAGAACCTGTTTGTTTATTTACTCATTTTTTATGGCCGGCTCAGCCCACCCTGAGAGCAGGGCTGGCGCAGCATGTGGTGCCGGGGATCGAACTGCGGTCCCTGAAGCCACCCAAGCTTTCCCAAGCAGGCGCTTTTAGACCACTGAGCCATCCCGCCGGGCCCCAAGCCCTCAGCTTTTTCACAGATGTTCCTATAGTGGTTTACATTTGGAGCTAACCCAAGAATATGACTACCCCTGCATCCTTCATAAGCTGGAAAGGAGTTTGTTTTCTTTATTGTACATTCCCTATGCCTGGGGCATTGATTGCTTCGTATTGTTCAGGTGCCTTTTTAGCTGTTCATAATTCATCACTTCTCTATTCTAAGCCTAAAGTAATCTCCTCTTATACAACTATCTTTCCACAATATGACTATTCTTTGGTTGCTTTTACCAATCTCCAAGTTATTCCTTATATTAAATAAAAGCTCATGCTGCATAGTCTTTTCCCCTAATCTTGTATCTTGTTACTAGATGTGATAACTGGGCTCAATGGAGCTGTCCTGGCTGATAACATAGTCTCACAATTTCCTGACATTTTTAACTTTAGTTATATCCCTGTCTTGCTACCCAAGATGACTCTAACCCCGAAACCTTATCTTTCTCCTATAACCTCCTATTCTTCCAGCTTACTCATGCATTTATTTGATGGAATTAAGACTCCTAGTACTTTTGCCATTTAAATTCTCACAATTGAACACATTGTTCATCTTTCTTCCTTATTGTGGGCCTTATGAATCAAAACTAGAGCAATCTCTTGTCATCTCACTGAATTCCTTGATGCCTTTTTAATCACTTCTACTCAGCACATCTCCAAAGGTAAATCAACCTAAGTGACCATAGTAGCAACAGTTCTGTGTTCCTGTTTCCTCTTCCTGTTTTCCACTGTAGAGCTTTTAAAACTGTGGACCCTGTGCCAGATGTATCACTACTACTGGAGAGCTTGTTAAAAAGGCACCTTTGTAGACCACAGTCTAACATACTCCCATAAACTCTGGGTCTAGGATATAGCAGTTTGTGCTCCAGTAAAGGCTCCATGCCCGTCTGATGCATGCTAGGTCTGCTAATCAGTGCCCCGGAATATTTAATGTATAATTTTATTTCTTGCCTCACTCTCTTTTTCTGCATCCCTTCTTATTGATAATTGATTGTGGTATTAGCTTTATGGAGAAAATGGATGCTACTTGCTAAGAGTTTCATCAACTTTGTCAGTGCCAGATCCCCCATCCGTGACTTCTGTGTGTGTGTGTGTGTGTGTGTGTGTGTTTGGGTGAAAGCTGGACATTGTGTGGGGGACTATAAGAACAAAAGCAGTAATATTTAGATATGAAAATGGGCCAGTGTTTTCTGCTAGGTTGTAGAAGAGGAGTTAGTCAAAAAGTTGCTTTGGCTCCCCTTAATTTTTTAGCATTACTTTCTACTCAGGGCTAGTCCAAGGTAACCTGTGCTTGTTTCGTTTTTGTCTTGTTACTTTAATTTTATTTCTTAGTAATTCTCGCTAGCCTGGTAGTAGATAGCAAGAAGGATTCTCTTTTGTCATGGTTCCACTTCCATCTTGAGATTTGTGGTGAGAGTTTTTCAGTGATTAAGCATCTTCTTTGATCTCTAATGTTAGGATTGTGATCTTCTTTGATCTCCAAGGTTAGGGCTGCTGTCGTTTTCAGCTCTTCTCTTGTTGGCTTAAGGCTTATGGATTGTAGGGAGAAGGAGGTAGGTGTTTCTGAAGCACCTCTGCCAGGCTGATCCCAGTGACGGAAGCTTTTTCTTTCCTTCCCCCTTGTACCCAGTTTTTCTTGTGAGCTCTTGTGGTTATTCATGGATACAGAAATAGCTTTGAGTCTATAGTTTCAAGAGCTTTATGTTTTCATAGTAGCTGAGGTCTGGCCTGGAGCAATTTGTTTAAAATGTTAACTGAATTCTTCTTACTCATTTCTTCCACTTTCTTTCAGTTTCTTGCCCCAAGTGAGTCAGTGCTTTACATCCCATTTTTCTTTAGAGACATTGTCTGTCCTTAGATTTCAGGTTAGTTTGTTTCTCTACAACTTCACTTCTATTAAGTGTGAAGGAAATTAGACCCTGTATACTCTTCAGAATTTTTTTTCTTGTTTTGAGAGCTTTCCTGTATATCCTAAATAAAAGCTATTTTTAAAGGACAATTTATTCATTGTTGCTACTCCATTATGTTCCATTTTCATGGCATCCTTCAGTCCCTTAAAAGCTTACTAGTAACCCTTTTGAAATCTAGTGAGCCTTTTCATGTTTCATCTGTCCAGTGTAGGTGTTACTGTCAGTTATTCCCAGAAACCTTAAAATTGACAACTCATTCTGCTTTTATTGGATTTTTAGATATTCCTTCTTGGTTTCATCTTCCATTTTTAAACATAAAAAAGTAAGTTTCTTAGTTCATATTACAAAATGATTTAATTATTAATGTAAATAGTTTTTAGAACCCATAATGCCACCATTAGCAGAAAACAACCTCTAGAACTGTTCTATCTAAATGACAAGTGGAGCTGGGTGTGAAGGCACATACGTATAATCCCAGTACTCATGAGGCTGAGGCAGGAGGATTGCTGTGTGTTTCAGACCAGCCTAGGCTACAGAATAAGCTCAAGGCCAGCCTGAACTGCATGGTAAGACTTTGTCTCAAAAAGACAAAAAAAAAAAAAAAAGGGGGGGGGACAGTTATTTTCCTAATGAATTCACAGAAACAAATATATTCTTACATTTAGAAAAAAAGTTTCCTGTGCTTAACTGGGTTTTCTCATTAATGTTGTAGCTCCCATGTCGTTACTCATCTGAAATATGTAGTCAATTATCATATGATTGTGTCATAATTTATTGAATTAGTCACATAATTGGAAATACAGATTATTTGTACATTTTTGGACAGAATTCAACCAAAACTTTGCTGTAGATAAACATTACCCTGTATCTTTTATTTGAATAATTTTGCAAAAATGATATTGTTGAGTCAAATATATTAAATAGCTTTTAAATTGCTTTCCATTTATTATATGATTAATTACTGGACTTTCCGTAACAGCTTTACTGAGATATAATTCCTTTGTATAGTTCATTTAAAGTGTAAAGCTGGAGACCAGGAGTGGTGGCGCATGTCCGTTATACTAGTCCTGGGGAGTCCAAGCTGCATAGTGAGACCCTGTACCAAAAAAAAAAAAAAAAAAAAACATGAAAATACAGTATAAAGTTAATGATATTTTAGTATACTTGTTATGCAACCATCACTATAAATTTCTAAACATTTTAAAATTTTATTAGTACAGATTTGCAGCGCCTAGTGATCACATTTATGCTGGAGAGCTGGTACACGTGCATAGCACATCTTACTCCTTTTTCCTTCCCTACCCCTCCCATCCTTCCCTGCTCCTTTCCAACTCTTGTTCTCTTTCCGTTTGCAAAAGCTTTATTTCTGCTTTTCTCATCAACTCTATCTTCTGTTTCCTTTTCCATCTGAAAAGTATCTCTCTACTTGCTATGACCTATCACTTATATTGGTCCTTGCAGTTTGCTTTTCTCATATGAATCATGTGGGTTTTTGAAAAAAAAAAATTAAGGGAAAAAGAAGAAAAATAACATTGCAAATCAGCCTAATTGAATAATAATAATAAACACATTATAAATTATCTTCACAATAGCTACTCAGAGTACAAGATATAGGCATGAAATAATGTCCAGATGTTATTAGCACAAATGTTTCTTTTCAAAGAACTAAGAAACTAGCTATATAACTATCTTAACTATCTTGTATATATAATCTCTCCCTATTTTTCCCTTTTCTTTTCCATCCTTTTCCCTTTTCCTCTTCAATTTCTCTTTTCTTTTGAAGAGTTTCTTTCCAATTCACAGTATCTATTATACCTTTTGGATCTTAGTTACTCAGTCGCCTTGTCACCCTAGTGAGACAATTTACGTTTATACAAATGACTATGATTTATTTCACTTATGAATATGGCCTCAAGTTGCATCCATTTACCTATAAAAGTCTCAAGCTTATCCTTCTTTATGGCTGAGTAGTACTCTGTAGTATTAAAAAGTCACATTTTTTTTAATCCATTCCTCAGTTGATGGGTAATTGGGTTGTTTCCAGCATTTACCATGTTTACTCACTTACCCTAATGTTATTTTTTTTCCTCTTGCTTTTCATTTTCTAAAATACGTTCCGTAGAATTTTTTGCATACTTAGTTATATCCTCTCTGAATAAAAAATAGCTTCATTTTTACTATAGTCCTATCTTTTAGTTATTCTTTTTGTTTTAATGATATGGCTAACAGTTTCTTAGGAGTGGTCAGAGTTTTTTGTTTTTATAAAAGGAATAAAAGGCATCTAGATTGACGAGGAAATCCCATTCGGCTTTTTGTGAATAAATATTCTCTGATTATATGTATAAAGACAAAGAAAAAAGAATAGGGCAAAAGATTATGTATAACTTTTTTAATTTGGTCTGTTAATATGGCTTATAATTGACTTGATTTCTGAGCAACCGACTTGCCATAGTTTTATGTATTTGGTACATGGTCTCACTCTGTAGCTCAGACTCATAGCGATGTGCCTGTTTTCAGCCTCCCTAATGCTGGGATTGCAGGCATATGCCACCACTCCAGATTTTGGTGGCCAGCTCTGTGTGCCTGGGGCAGAGCCAGCACAGCATGCACTGCCAGGGATCAAAGCCGGATCCTTGTGCTTGCGTAGTCAGGCAATTAGACTGCTGAGCTATCTTCACGGCCCTTATATGCTAATATTCTGTTAAAGACTTTTAAGTGTATGTTGTGGGGCATACTGATCTGTAGTTGTCTTTGATTTTTATATCGTTGATTGGAAAAGACCAAGTTTTACATTCTTTTCTTAATGTTGAAGATACAGTGTGTAATATATTGTCTTTTAATTTGAAGAAGGTGCCCCAGAGTGCCCCACATATCCCTGAAGTCATTGGAATAGGACTTTCCATCTTTGTGTGTCTTGTTTCTTGGAGAGTAGCTTTCTTGAAAGGCATACAATATATTTGATACTTCTAATGAATTATATTTAATGACTGTAATACCATCTATACAGTGGATCAAGATAATATTATATGAAATGCCCAATCTGTTTAGGTCTCTTTCAAGTATAATGTAACAGAAAACAAAAATAACATAGTATTAGAGGCAAGGCTGACTTCATGCTACAAATATTATGTATATACCCGTGGTGGAAAACCTATGGCATGCGTGCTATAGCAGCTGTTTGCTTCACTGAAAGCTCTAAATGGTTCACCATCACTGTTGTATCTTATAAGCAAACTATTGCCTATAGTGTACAGTGAATGCTCTCATTACTTGACAAAAACATTGTGTTTATTGTATAATGATGCTTATAAAAGTCTTACAGAATATGTTAACTTTCCAGACTAAGCTCTTGTCACAGTATTCCCAACTTACAGGAAAACAATGATCAAAAAAGGTGGAAAATTTAAGTTTAAAAAGTCTCATTTAAAAGAAATTTTTCACAAAATAAAAAAGGAAAGATGGTGCGCCAAAGTAAGTTTTGGGTGGCATTTTTGTTAGCCAAACAAGGAAAATTTTTTCTGATAATGAATTAAATTCTCTTTGTTGCAGTAGCTGATTGTATATATTCTGAAAAAATTAGCATTTTAAAAATTGTTACCTTTTCTATAAGTTAGAGACTTTGCAAACAACATCAGTAGTTTATTATAAAACAAGACTAAAGAGAAAAAAGGCAAATTATTTTGTTGGTTCTGTAATAGCCTGTTTGAAACAGAGACCAGATTTTTTAAAAAAAATAGTATAATTTAAAATAGAGTCTGCTAAGATGCACTATAACCGATAGTAATAAAGATATGTGTGGAACAGAAGACTCGGGATGAACTTATAAAAGCCAAGTTTAAGATCACAGTTGTATTGCTTGTAAACAGGCACTTTGTGGAGAATGTTAAATATTTGAGTCTATTGTATGCTATTGAGCTGATAATATTAACAATAAATTGTATTCCTCTTGGGAAACATTGCTAGTTTTATGCATTTTTATGAGAAATTGATATTAAATATCCTGACTTTCCTGTCCTTTTTTTTTTTTTTTTTTTTTTTGCCATTCAAGGACTCTGAGATGCAGTCTTCATCCATTTCCTTTCACTTTATTATTTTTCTATCTATCTATCTATCTATCTATCTATTTATTTATTTTTGTGGACTGGGGTTTGAACTCCCAATCTTAAACTTGCCAAGCAGGCACTTGTGCCTCAGAGCTATCTCACCGGCCCCCAAATATATTTGATACAGAGTCTTCCAACACAGACTAGACTTGTAGTGATCCTCCTGTTGTTAGCCTCCCCAGTGCTGGGATTACAGGTGTGCACCACAGCACCCAGTCTCTGTGGCCTCCAGTATCTGTGGGTGGTGCATCACACCTAGGTGCAGAGTCAGCGCAGCATGTGGTGCTAGGGATCGAACCCAGGTCCCTGTGCTTGCCAAAGCAGGTGCCTAGTCCACTGAACTATCTCACCGGCCCTTTATTTTATTTTTGAAACAGGTTCTCTCTAAGTTGTCCAGACCGACCTTGAACTTGTGATCCTTGGGCATCTGCTTCCTGAACAGCTTGATTGATAGGCATGTGTTATCACACCTGGATCCTGACTCTCAGCTATTATTGCCAAGAATTTAAACTAATACAGCCTCTATGATCATCAATAAGGACATTTTTCACAAAACAGAAACTATAAAATCCATCCAACCCACCTATTCCCCTTCTAAGTATCTCGGATATATCTAGAATTTAAGACCCATGGGTAGCCATGTTTATAGCAGCATCACTAATAACAGCTGAATTTTAGAAGCTGTATATATATCCATCATCAGATAAATGGATAAAGAAAACATACCATTTATACATGGTGGAGCACTACTGTACCATATAGAATAAATTTGAGGCATTTATAATAAAATGAATGCGTATTCAAGATCATAATGTTAAGTAACCAAAAGCTTAAGTGGCCATAGCTTAACTAACTCAAAATGTCTCTTATATGGGAAACTGAAATTATAAGTAAACTCTAAAACATAGGCAGTATGAAACAGGTATAGAGTACTTAGACTTTTGTTCAACAACAAATGGAAGTGATAGACGAATTCAACCCCCATATCAGTAGGTATGCAGTGTGTACCAGATGCCATGCTAATTTTCTGTGATAAAGATACCACATCTAGCACAGCGGCTACATTCAGGGTTACTATTTGGGTTAAATTATTGTTACTATTGTTTTGTGCCATAATTAATTCAGTTTTTATAGGAATCTAACTAACAAATTAAGTAGCAATGTGGTGATGGTTACCTGTCTGTAGTTATCAAGGTTGTCCAGAGAATAAACTATGCATATAGTTTTATTTTCAGGAATTGGCTCCTACAGTTGCAAAGATTTTGCAGTCAAGTGAATTGTAAGATTACAAAAGGTGAGGGGATAGAATAGCAGGCTGGAGACACAGGAAGGAGTTGCATTTCGAATCTGAAACTAGTTTGGTAAAGAACCAGGAAAAACCAGTGTTGCATGTGCAGTCAAATGTGGGAGTTTTGCCTGCCTGTCTGTCTGTCCCTCTCTGTCTCTCTGTCTCTCTGTCTCTTTCTTGGGGTTTGGAGTTTTGAGATAAGATATCTCTCTTTGGAGCTGAATCTTACCTCCTTAGGGATCCATCTCCCTCAGCCTCTCAAGTTCTGACATAACAGGCATTTACCACATCCAGCTTAGCCTAATGTTCTTTTCAGGCCGATTACAGCTGTATAAAACCCATCCACATTGTGGAAGTCATATGTTCTAATTACAGTTCACCAATTTAATGTAAATATTACTTAAAAACAGCTTCAGAGAAAAGGCCAGAATAGTGTTTGATCAAATGTCTGGCATTACTTTCTCAGGAGTGAAACATTTTTAGGAATTTTACTATTGACTCTGTAATTCAGAGGACCCACAGTGAGGGTCTTAGTAATGGCTAGTATTTTCATTCAGATTTTTAAGATAGAAACAGGAGAAATACAAGGGCGAAGTCAGTCTCAGCTACATGGTGAGTTTAAGGCCACCCCAGAATACATACCAAGACCCTGTCTAAAAAGAAAAGGAGGGACTGGGGAGATAGCTCCAAGGCACAAGTGCCTGCTGGGCAAGTACAAGGTCGTGAGTTCGAACCCTGGTCCCCCCCTACACACACACACACACACACACACACACACACACACAAAAAGTCCTATTTTAGCCGGGCATGGTGGTGCACGCCTGTAATCCCAGGCAGGAGGATCGGTGTGAGTTCGAGACCACCCTGGGCTACAAAAGTGAGCCCAAGGCCAGCCTGAACTGCATAGTGAGACCCTGTCTCAAAAAGACAAAAAAAAAAAAGGAAACAGGAATACCTTCTGGTCTGTGAATGTAGTGAACCCACTGTAACACAGTAGGGCCAGCAGTCCTTTTATGATCTGATCCCTATGTCCTCTGTTTAAAGTTTTCTATTTGGTATACTATAAAATAATTCAGAAATAAAGGTCTCCAAAATTCTGACATTGTTTAATCCTGATCCTATCATTTCCTCATTTCATTGTATCACCGAATCTCACTAGCAGCCATCTAATTCCATAATACTGTTTTCCTCATTCTTTTAAAATCTGCAGAGACTATTATTGACAGAGTAAAATTGGTAATTGCCCCTATTGATTAAGTTCATAATATTCTGTTATATAATTGTGCTTATTTATATAGCTTCCTAATTAAATATTTTGATTGTTTCCAGCTTTTCCTCATATAAATCGTATGTAGACAAACATGAAATTTTTAAAGCATTGACAAGATACTTGGTAAAATATGAAAAAAAATCTTGAACTCAGGTTTTGTTGTGTAATACCCATACTATTTAAGAAGCAAATTTAAGTTAAGCTTTGGTTTAGAAAATAGAAATACATAACACTGTTACATGAATACAGAATTGAGAAATGGAAATTAAATTGGAAGAGAAAACCTATACACGGAAAAACATGTTAACAAAATAAAGAGTAAGTTTATGAGAGAATAATTACCTACATGCACTCACCTGAATTTTTAAATTTCTTAATAGATAAAATAAAACAAAATATAAGAATTAGCGAAAAAAGCAAGCTGAAGAAAACAGCTTATTGATGTATGTACATGAAATCAGATTTATATATCATAATTATACTAAAATAATTTAAAGATATTTCTTTATAAAAAATATTTTAAAATATTTCTTTATAAACATTTAGACAAGAAAAGGACAGCACAATGAACTGTCCAGAATAGTAAGTTAGAGCTATAGATTTTTAAAGAAAGGTAGAAGTGATTTTCAAAGATAGCAGTTGGGATTTAGGTAAGGAAAAATTGAAGAAAAGTATGTATCTTAGTTTCCAACATTATTGAAAACATATGGTAAGATGTTCATGTAGGAAAAGAAATATTGAGAAGGCTGAATTAGTACAAATTAATAAATGTCTAAAATATTCATGTTTTTAAAAATAAGTGCTTCTTTGCTATGGGCATGTACATATAGATACAGGAAAGATTTTCTTTTTATAGAAATTATTTCCCTTAAGGGCAAAAAAATGCTTATGAGAAAAATGTATATAGTAGATGTATTCAGTACAAGTAATATTCTGTTTTTTTGTTAATCTGGGTGGTATGCTGTATCTAGTATTGTGTTTCAAAACATATTCATAGAAGCTGATAGATTTATTTTTAAAATAAATTTAGAATAGGTATTGAACAGAAGTTTAATTACAGAAGAAATTCTGCTCATAAATGTCAAAGAAAGACAAAATAGTTTTCTGCTGATATGAACCATGTTGATCTTAATACAGTTTAGCCCATTTCAGAACACTTGAAATAGAAAAACCCTAAATTAATCTTTACTCACTTAATGTAACAATATTGTCTTGGTAAATTAGAATCTAAAATTTTAACAGCTCACTGCACAGCAGAATTTAGGGAGAAGGATCTTTGACAATTTTACATCTTGTGTGTAATAACATTAATAGTGAGCCTTTTCTGGTGTTGTAACATCTTTATGGAGAAATGTTGCAATTGCGGGAATGCAGAAAATTGTCAGTAAAGCTTTGCCTTATACACAGTAGCAATAATAAAGGTAATTTAGCAGTAATATTCACAAAAGGAAAACAGTGACCCTGAGCATAATCCCCCTGTTAGCCCACCATCAGCCACAACTAAGCTAATGAAACAAGTAGTAAGTGGCAAAAAAGGGATATGTTCTTGAGAATATAGCAAGACTGTAAACATTAAGCAGCATTAGAGTTAAAAAAATAAACAAGTTATTATAGGAAAACTTCATTAATGATTTATAAGAGAAGATACACATCATGTTAATTAAATTTACAGATGATGCTAAATTGTACAGTGTTGACAAAATCAGTGAAGGCAGATAAAAGAGACTTAAAGTGGTTAGAAATATGGGCAGGAAATGAAATGTGATTCAACCTGGAAATATGTAGCTAATACATCTGGGGAAAAGTAATCAGAAACACAGCCATTCAGCTGGCAGGATATACAGTACTTAGAAAGCAGTAATGCCAAGAGACTTTGCTTGAGATGATAGTGGTAGCAAATTATATATGCTCTTGTAATACAATATGGCAGTAAAACCAGTCAATGAGATTTTAGTCTATATATGCAAAAGCTTCACATCATGTGGCTGAAAGATGAAAGTTATTTAAATAGTACTGATATTGCAAGGAAAATACCACAATAAGCACGCTGAGTATTGTCCAAACTGGAAAATAAGTGTAACATAGACTTCAGACTTTATTTTAGATGAAAAACTAAAGTAAAACACATTTTGTTTGCTGAATTTTTTTTTTACTGAGTTTAGTTATGACATTTCAGAAATATTTTAAAGGTATAAACATCATGGAAATCAAGACATTTTTAAAGGTAGGATAAGAGGCTTTATGTAATGAGATGAAATTAACTAACGGAAATTTAAGACTGAATCCGGGAAATGTTTTCTGACAGTGAAACCTATTAGTCTCTGGAATGGAATCCCTAGAGAGGTGGAGGAGAGGGGAGTTCCATTCCACTATTCATTGTACTAGATCAAGGCTTGGACAACACATTATTCACAAAACAAAAGTAAGAACTAATTTGGCCACTTTGCATCAGTGGGCTTGCACACAATGGCTTTGTCAGGTCTTATTCAACTGTCTTATAGTCTCAGACTAGCATGTTATGTCCTGTCATTAAATAACTGCTTATTATTTTTTTAATGAATGCTTTCAAAAGACCAAATTCATATTTTCCAGCTCATGAACTTCAATTTCCTGGATTATTATAATTTTTTTCTTCTAAGTCATAGGAATGTTAGAAAAGAAAACACCCCTCCTCCTTGCTGTTGGTGAGATTCGGTCTTAAATATTTCAAGCCTTTGGATCATGTCAGAAGAGGTAGCTGAACTCTGAAGTCTGTCTTATACCAGGGCATTGAAAACATATTTTTATTGCAGCTTTGCAACCACAACTATGCAATATATAAAACTTCATTCACTTCCTTTTCTGGGTTAATCCACAGAGAGATTTTTACCAGATGGTGTCCTGGAAGTACTATTTACTTTCAGCAAAGCAATATAGCCAAGCTTGAAAAATATGAAGTATGCACTTCATTCCAGCATTAAAAAACATTATGCCAAATGTGCACTTAAATTATCTGGGCTAAAATTTGTCTAAAATGCTATTCAGCACCCTAATGTAGCAAAATGAATGTGGAAGCAACACAGTTTTGCATGACAATCAATTCTCCCCCCCCCCCCCAGAACCCCAGGATTGAACTCAGGCCCTTGCACTTGCCAGGGAATCACTTGTTCTACTGAGCTGTCTCCCCAACCCCATGACGATCAACTTTAACCCAAAGTGTGATTCTTCTAGTAAAAACAAAACAAAAAGAAACACGTTAAAATATATACCAGATTTTGGCAAGAGGTAAATTGTGTGTGTGTGTGTGTGTGTGTGTGTCTGTCTGTCTGTCTTGTCTATACACAGGGCTAAAAAACATATGGCATATGTTTACATAAAGGCATTTATTGTCGTAAAAGACACATTGCCATTAAGTCTCCCTCATTCTGAACATAGTTATCATATTGTTCTTGCCACTTTCGGGGCAGTTCTGAAAGACCTCTTTTCAGAGCATCTTTATGAGATATGATAAGATATATGGTGACTGCTGTTGCCAAGTAACATATACTGGAAAGGCAGGCTCATAAAATCATTATGGTATGTGTGTCTTTATCCACCTTGTTCACCTAATCTGGCATGGTACAGTGCAACCTCTGGTTGGTCCCCAAAGAGAGTAAATGTTAGGAACTATCTTAATTACTTTTCACTCGTTGCTGAGACAAATACCTGACACTCAAAATGAAGGAAGGAAAGGTTTATTTAGCTCACAGTTTGTGGAGGTTTCAGTCCATGTTCGGCTGGCCCAAGCCTGAGAGGAACAGAACAGAGAGAATCCAGTTCATGGTGGTGGAGCCGCAACAAAATGGTGGCAGAGACAGCCAATCAATCAGGGCAGCAGAGCAGCAGCAACAGCTCAAGTCTGTCTCTCTGTCTCTCTTTATATTACATTCAGGCTCTCCGCCTTAGTCCCCGCCTTAGGCTACACCCATAATCCGAGAAATACTTTGACCCATAATCCCATCAATACTAAAACCCATAATCCCAGGGATCATGGATCAAGTCTCAAACTCTAGAGGTCGCCGCCCAATGACTACATGAGGCTTTGGGGGGACAACTAGACATAAACCATAACAGGAACCAACTCAGGACATCAAGGCAGCCACAGTGGCACAACTGAAGATGCTCATGATAGAAGATTTCCAGAACTGCTTTAGGAAGTGACAGGAATGATGGGATAAATGTACTCAAAGCAAGGGAGAGTATTTTGAAGAGATTAATGGCAATATGTCTTCTATTATAGTAACTTTTATTTAAATGTACCATATTTTATCGTACCACATTTATAATTTATATCATATATCATATATGTATATGTATATATATTAGGAAAGCTATGTACATAGACACAAATGTGTATACACACATTTTAAGGAATAATGTGCTTGAGTTATTTTTCACCTTATTAATCCCTTTTATTAAGTCTCTACAAAGAAGTAAATAAATAAATGCTTCTATTCTCAAAGTGCTTCACAAGCTAGCTGGAGGGACCTATATGAGCAACAAATATAGTTTAGATCAGTTATTTAATAGAAATATTTAAATAGTGTTATGAAAATTGGATAGAAGGTGATGAAATTGTTTCAGGAGAGTAGAAAGTCTTCTGAAATCTCATAAAAACGAGTTAGAGAAATGATGCTGGCATTGAGATACTGTATTTATCAGAGTCCTTTAGAGAAAACAAATATATGTGTTATGTGATTATAGAGTCTGCAAAGTTTAAAATCTGCAAAGCCAATATTGTAATGAAAATTTGAAGGCTAGAAGCTACTGTAGAACAGGAAGAGCTCATGTATTTCAAAGGCAGGAGAGTTTTTCTCACTCCAAGGAAGACTGCCCTTGCTTTAGTCAGGCTTTCAACTGTTGAACTCATTGGATTGGGGCCCTCCATGTTATCTGCTTTATTCAATGTACTGATCTAAATGTTAATCTCATCCAGAAATGCCCTCTCAGAAATAGAATAAGGTCTTACCAAATATCTGGCATGCTGTGGCCTAGGCAAGTTGTCACACAAAATGAGCCATTGCACAGATACTAAGAAGAGTTAAAATTATAAAGTACAGTTGTTAAGTCTTTGAAAAGACAAGTAGCATAGTAGAAATACCCCTTGAGGACTCTTCTGATATCAGTAAGTAGAAAAAATGGTAGGCACAAACTTGACTCACAAAAGGTTGGTAAGTATGGAAAGGAAGGAGATCCAAAATTCAGTTTTAAAGAGAAAGAGTGTATCTTGGTTATGTGTTAAAAATGTAAAGAAAGATTGTTAATTGGAATTTGAAAAGACAATTTAGGATTTTGAGTTATTAATTGAAATGAGAAAGGTAAGAAGGTTGTTGTGTTTTACTGGGTTTCGAAAATGATTTCTTCTGTCCTTCCTGAAGCAAGAAAACTGTAAAGCAGTTTTAAGTCAGTTCTGTTTTTGGTATAATTAAATATAGTATAATGTCATATATAACATAATAATAAAATACAAATGTATTTAGGTGTTAATAAGCTAACCTCCAAGAACAGTGTGGGGCCGTGTAAGTACATGTGAGTTGAAAATTCCACTCTTTCAGGACAGTGACCCTGATGAGCTTATTTTTATTTATTTATGTAGACACTTAACGGAAGTACAGATTAATTAATATGAAAATAAATGTTCAACATCACTTTCCATTAGAGAAAAGAGAATTAAAACAACACTGAAATTCTTTCTCATACTCCAGAAATAATGGCCACCATCAAGAAAGCCAATAGTGACAAATATTTTCAATGCTACTTGGGTAAAGGACCTCATCTACATTTTTCTTAATACAATGCATATTGTTGTCCTCATAGTAGTTATACAAAGCACAGGGTGTAGACATGATGATTTTTCTAATCAATGTTGGTACAAAAAATTTCTTCTCATTGAACTAAGAGAAAGTAGTTGTATACATAGTCCAGTATTCCATAATCACAATGGATTATTGGCAGAACTGGCAATGTTGGAAGTTTCACAGCTCAGCATACTAATCTAACTTTATGTTTTATGCCTCGTGGTTAAACTTTTCTGCTGGGTGGTTAAGGGCAAGTTAAAGCAAGACCTGCATAACAAAACATGTAACTTTTATATCTTCCAAGGTCAGCCACATCCCCTCAGGATTTACTCTGAAACCGTGTACAGTGCTTTGTAGAACTGATGAGTTTATGTTAAATGTGAACTGTCCCCTCCCATGTGCACAAATTGACTCCTCCTAGTCCAAGTGAAATGCCGTTGGGCTGCCTTACCTTGGTGCATCCTGTGCTTTCTTTTTCTTTTTTTAATTACAGTTATGCAGTCTTTTATAGTATCATTGTACATGTGTTCAAAAGCTCAGAGAATTAGACAGTGGAAGATTGTCAAGTGGTATAATCACAGCCAATAGAGAACTTTATTTTAAACATGCACTGAGACGGAAACATTACTTCCTGTGTTAGTGCTGGGTTGATCATTTATTTCACTTGGCACATCAGTAGGATTAACATCTGTATCATCTTACTAAATTCTTGTTCAAATTGTAGTGTAGTCAGCTGTGCCCTTAGTAACTCCTTCCACAAAGACAGAGTGGCTGATTCTAGTCAGTAGAGAATTCGAAAGCCTGCATATTCTTAGGTACGTCAATAGTCATTGTCAGTGATGGCGGTGGCAGCAGCAGCAGCAAGGCAGAGAAGCAAAAATAAGGGGGAGGGGAAACGTTTATTAATAAACTCTGAAGACATGGAGAAGATCGAGGGCAGGAGATAGAGTGATCCTCTGACCTGAGACAGAGAGGCTGAGACTATGGACTTTTGCTAGGGGTGGAGTTTCAGGAGCAGGTTCAGTGACACACAAGGGGCTAACTGGGGGCTCCCTTGTGTGGGCAGAAAGGAAATTGTATCCAGAGCTGGAGTGGGGAAGAAGGACGAAGTGGTCACTGGAAAGATAAATTGTTGTTCTGGAGTTTCAGCCGTGTTGAATCAGGGTCATGATAATTTAGCAATTTGTACCTGGGTCAGAACCTATCAGTCAGCTCTGTATCTGGTTGACCCTAGAACTACAAGAGTTGAAATTTAGTTCTTGCCTACATAAAAATCACTAGTTAACTCTAGATCACTAGTCATTCTAGTATAGCATTGTGATTCGGGCTGTATGGTAGGGAAAGTCACAGCCAAGGTAAAATCAGAGCCTCCCTGAGAACAGTGCCAGTGTGTGTGTGTGGGGGGGTGAAGTTGATCAGGCAGGCAAAAAACCATCGCCTGTTTTAATTAAAATTTAGCCAAGAAAGCAGCTCTTTGGATATCACAGAATTAGGACAACTTTCTTTTTAATTTGGGCATCTTTCATATTTTTTGTTCTTGTTATAAACAAAATACAAATGTTCCTAATCCAAAAAGATAAGAAAAAACACCACATGGAAGCAGTTGTTAGGTTTAGAATAATTCATGCTTTTAAATGACATGCATTAAATCTGATTATAGAAGCAGAATTCAGACTTAGATAAATAGAACTGAAACATTTCTATAATCACAAACAAGAATTTTGAGCTATTATTACAAGGTATCCTGCCAGGGAGCAAACAATTCAACTTGCACAGTTTTTGTTACTTTGTATTTATTCAATTATTTATGTTGCTTCTTGCTGTAACTTACAAGCTGTCTCTCCCCAAACTCTACTGGTTTCTTAGGAGCCAGCTATCATAGTCAGGGCAAGCTTGTGAGTGGTCTTATACTCTTTCAATCAGGGAAGCCCCAGATTATTTTTGTTTTGTTGGTTTCCAAGAAAGATTTGGAAAATCTGAAAAAACAACTTTGAAAACCACAATTTGATTCCACTTTACCTTAAATATATTAGATAACATTTTTGTCAGAATTATATCTTTCAATGCTAAAATTATATCTAAGAATTTCAAATTCTATTGAACTCTTGGGAACATAAGGTTCTGATTTAGTCTTTTAAGAATAATGTTACAGAGACATAGTCCACATGCATGCAGCCATTTAAAATGTTCATTTGAGGGTCCTATCATTTTCATAGTTTCACAGCCATCACCACAGTCAGTTTTTATGACTCCAGAAAAAAACCTGTATATCCAACAGCAGTCATTGTCCATCTTCTCCCGACCCTCTAAACCTTAGGCAATCTCAGAACCATTTTATGTACATATTGATTAGTCTATTCTAGGTATTTCACATAAAGAGATTTGTACGCGTTGCTAGGTGGTCTTTCTTGATGGCTTCTTTTGCTTAGTTTCTGAGGTTCTGTGAAGTTCTGATCCAGGTACTGTGCATCAGTACTTCATTGCTGTGTAACATTCCATTGTGTGGATATACAATTCATTTTTGTGAACCCATTTAACTTATAGTCAAAAGTTTAGGGGAACATTACATACAAGTCTAGAAGAATATCTATAAGCCATGCAAAATTTTCAGCTGATTTCATAATTACTGAGTACATTAAGAAAGTAAAATAAGTATCAAGAATAGCAAGTTATTATTTGCTAAGCTTGTGGTGGTTCACCTTAATTGTATGTCAGTTTGCTTAGCTTAGGAAATCCCAAAGGCCACATGCCTCACCAGTCCTGCCCCAGGCTCACTGAGCCAGTGACCAAGACCAGGTGTAGCGGTGCACACCTGTAATCCCAGCACAGGGAAGGCTGAAAACAGGAGGATCACTGTGAGTCCGATCTGCATAGTGAGACCCTGTAGACCCTGTCCTAAATACATTTTTCAAAAAATCAGGAACATAGTTTTTGGGGTTCCAGTTTCTAATACTTGGCCACTGACTCCATTTCAGATACTTAGTATCAAGTAGTGGCTGATGGCTATCATTTTAGACAGAAGAGAAGAATACTTTCACCATTGTGTAAAGTTCTCTTTGCCAGAACCGTGCACCACACATGAGTATTAAATACAGGAGAAAAATCAAAGGGATATGTCCAGTAGCATGTAAAGTATTTTCTGAGGTGGTTGGGATCACTTCCTTCTGTAATGACAAAGGCCCAGAAAGCAATGTTACTTGTCCTATGCATTACAGTGTGGGCACAGACAAAGGAAGTAGAATATTTAGTGATACTGAGTGATGCACAGACATTCCAAAAGTATAGCACGCTGAAACAAATAAGTAGATTTAGGATATAGAAGGTAGTAAAAACAAAAATGGGGGATTAGAGAAGAATTACATTATAGAGAAGTGTTTTTTTGTTTTTTCCTGTGCTTCATTCAGTCAACAGGGAAAACTAATTCATTTTTAAGAAGGGACGTAATAGATCAGGAAATTTGTTTTGACAAAATAGAATAAATCAGATGAATGAAAGTCTGGGAGAAATATTCAGAGGGTGTTGCTACAGGTTAGGTTTATATCATAGACAGTTTTAATTATGATAGTAACACAGGTGCAGAAAGGAAGGCTGAAGAGTAAAAAGGAAGAGCCAGGTGACGGAATGGGAGATGTGGCATCTGAGGGGAGCTGGAGAAGGAAGCAAATCTGGGAAGTAAAGCACCGGGGATATCTGAACCCGTAAGAAGACAGCAGTAGCAGGGCCAGTTTAAAGTACAATTCATTAAATTATATACCATAAAAAATTAAAATTGGGAAGAATTTGCTTCTGTTTCAGAGATGAAATTATAGCATCCTTAAAGATTGTCATTTTAAGAGACTTCATATTGGAATATCCGTTAAGTACCAGATATTATGTGAAATAGCTAAAGTACTTACCTTTTTAATATTTATAAAAAGTCAAAAGTAGGTATACAGCAATTACCTATATTTTATGGAAGAGCTACAATGAGCTACATTTCAGCCCTTTTTTTTTTTCCATTAAGATTTATTTTGTCCCTAAGTTGCCCCAGGTGGGTTTGGACTTGCTATCCTCCTGCTTCAGCCTCCTTGAGTTCTGAAATTATAAGCGTGGACTGCCACACTGATCTTATTTCCCTTCTTTTTCACTCCAGCTTGTCATGGCCTATCTGAAAAGTGGTGTCCAGAACTAGCTTCAATGTTCCTTATCTTCTTTTTAAAGTTTTGTTTCTTTAAATGTATTTGGAGATGTGGTATTTTCATAAAATGGAATATTACTCAGCTATAAGGAATGATAAACTAGAAGACTTCATATATAAATGGATGCATCTTGAATGTATATTCATAAGTGAAATAAACCAGATCTACATATGCAAATATCATATAGTCCCCCTAGTGTAAGGACTCAAAAGGAGAAATGAATAAATGAATGAATGAATAAATAAATAATGGGCGGTACCAGGAATTAATCTCAGGACTTTGTGTTTTTTGCATCCTCAACCCCTATAATTTTTATTTAGAAGAGTGACTTAAATACAAAATTCATTTGGAAGAGACAAAAAATATTTGTTGAAAATGTTAACGTTTTATTGTTTGATCAGTCTTACATACCTGTCTGTTGCTCTAAACTGATTTGATGATGAAAATATGTAATGTAGCCATTGTTAAACTTTTCTTGTTTTGAAATTCTGTACTATATATACTCCTACTTGTTACTGTTTTCTCTTTGTTTCTACTATTTGTACTCTTTAAAATAAAATTAAATCTATATTTTAAAAAAACCCAAAATACAGTTTTAAAACCGGAATTCTTATCTGAGTAACAAATTCAATTAAAGTGTTGGATGCCTTTAAAAAATGTATTTGGTTGTAGGGTCAGTGAGATAGCTCAGCAGACTAAGCAACTGCTTTGGCAAGCGCAGGAACTAGGGTTCAGTCCTGGATCCCACGTGCTGTGCCGGCCTTGCCCCTGAAACATGCTGAGCCAGCTACCAATTCTGGATGTGGTGGTGTGTGCCTGTAATCCCAGCACTGGGTAGGCTGAAAACAGGAGGATCACTAGGAGTCTGAGCTGTGTAGTGAGACTCTGTACCAAATACATACAATGAAACAAAAAAATTGATGGTTACAGGATTTCATCATTCAGCTTGGACTCCTGACGATTCTCCTGCTTTTAGCCTCCCCAGTGCTGCCACCATACCCAGACTCTGGCCAGATCAGCCTGTCCTGGGGTTGGGGCTAGAGAGGCACATGGTGCCCAGGAGCCAGGGATTAAACCATGATCCCCGAGCTTTGCCTAAGCAAAGCTTAAGCTTTACTTAAACAGGAGCTTTAGTCCACTTAGCTATCAAACAGGCCCTCCATGTGTACTTTGACCAGCCTAGGATTCAGCAGAACTATTTCTCCTACTGTAAATATATTTTATTTTATTGTTAATGTATGGGTGACTCATAGTTATCTCTGGAGTTTTTATTACTTTTAATAAGAAATAACTCTAGCAGTTTCAAAACACATTAGTAGTACATTTGCAGTAATTGACACAGTGCATATTGTTGTCCTCATAGTAGTTATTCAGAGCACAGGATGCAGACATGATAATTTTTCTAATCATTATTGGTACAAAAATTTCTTCTCATTGGACTAAGAGAAAGTAGTTGTTTACATAGTCTGATATTTCATAATTGTAGTGGGTTTCTGGAGAAATTTTTAGCTTTAATTGGTAGCCTTAGAATTTGTGCTCCTTCATTCATTGTTCTGTACCATATGATGCTTAATTTATAGCACTTAGAAGTAGACTCTTAATGATAATTCACTTTAGGAGAAATTTTATAGAGTGAGTGTGTATGTGTATGTGTGTGTGTGTGTGTGTGTGTGTGTGTGTGTGTGTGAGAGAGAGAGAGAGAGAGAGAGAGAGAGAGAGAGAGAGAGAGAGAGAGAAGCCCAAAGACAGCTGAAATTCTTTTTATCCTTTGATCTGGTTTATTTCAGTTAGCATTATAGTTTCAGATTCAACCATTTTCCTGTACATGACTCAAGTGTAACCATCTTTATGTTGACATCGTGTGAGTGTATCTTTTTTTTTTTTAACTACATGTTTGTAGTCGGAGCTGTTTACATGCATCTTATCAAGTAGACACGTGTATTTAGCATCCTAATTCTTTTCATTTCCCTTCCTTTCGCCTCATTATTTGTTTTGAGTTCGTGTTTGCTGTACATAATGATTGCGTTTTTGTGGGTAATTCGTGCATACACTACGCACATCCTACATCTTTTTACATCCCCACGCCCTTTCCCACTTCCCATTTCCTGGATCTCTTGGTCCCTTTCCATTCACAAAATAGCAATCTCCCTGTTTCCTTTTATCAGTCATTCATTTTGCTCTTTATTTTATATGTGCTTTAGGTTTTTCATATCAGAGGAAGCAAATGGCATTCAAGTTTGTGAGTCTTGATATATTTCACTTAACATTAACTCAAGGTGCACCAATTTTTCTACAAATCTCTCAAATTTATCCCCTTTATAGCTGAGGAGTACCCATTTCTGCATAGATAAAGACCTTCTTTAATTGTGGTGCTATACACTTTGATATGGGTGTATCATTGTAATACAGTGTCTTTTAGGAAAGCGTCTATAATGGAAAAATAGCTTGGTCAAAAGAAGTTTGCAGTTTTAGCTTTTTGAGACATCACCATGTTAATTTCAAATAGTTGGACCAGTCTACATTTCTACCAGCAGTGTTGAAGGCTCCTTTTTCACCACAACCTCACCAGTATTTGTTGTAATCTAAGTTCTTGAAGATCGGCACTCTTTCTTAAGTAAGATAAAAACTCACTATTGTTTAAACTTGCATTTCTCTAATGGCCAGTGAAATTGAACACTTTTTCATGTATTTACTGGCCATTTGTATGTCTTCAAGAAAATGAGTTGTTCATTTTGATTGAATCTTTTATTTTGTGGAAGTTCTAATTTTTTAATTGAATTCTACATATTCTAGGTATTAGTCCTCTGTTCAAGGTGCAGTTGGCGTTCTTTTCCTCACTTTGTAACTTGTTTCTTCCCTTGGTTGGCTGTTTCCTTTGCTGTGCAGAAGTTTTTAGTTTAATATAAACCAATTTGTTGAATCTTGGTGCTATTTTTTGTGCAACTGGAATTCTGTTCAGAAAGTCCTCACCTACACATGTGACTTTCAAGAGTTTTACCCATTTTTATCTTCCATTGGGTTGTTTCTGTTCTAATGTTTAAATCTTTGATTCACCATTATTTTATTTTGGTACTTGGTGAGAGATTTGGGTCTAGCTTTAGTCTTCTGCGTGTGGATAACCTGTTTTCCTGAGTACCATCTGCCAAAAAGGTTATCCTGCCTCCATTGTATGTTTTTGCCCTTTTGTCAGAGATCAGGTGGCTGAAGGTGTCTGGGGTTCTTACTGCGTCTTCTGTTAACTATTCCATGGACCCGCAGGACACAGCTGTTTTGACATAAAATGCTTTGAGTTACTGTTTTAAAAAGAAAGAGGTGGAGGAAAAGTCATGAGAAAGGGATAAGAGTGCCCGACTGAAGCAACATCGAGGCAAGAGAAGGGGAGAACTGCAGGGGAAGCAAATAGTTAACAGGGTCTGAAACTTCAAAAGGGCGAGAGAGATCTAAGAAAGGATTTCAAAATTAAGATATTTTTGATTAGTTTTCTATTTAATGAGAATAGAATCAATCTTTCAAGGGATTAAAGTTTCACTGTGAAGAGAAATAGAAGTCTTATGTAATTATGTGAGACCAGGCTAATGATAATGGCAAGATATATATATATATATATATATATATATATATATATATATATATAAAGATTTTTTTCCTAAGCAAAATTACTCATGCTGCCCTGCTGTTTATGTGAAGCAGTAAATAAGGCTAACCAGATTCTTACAAGGTTCATGTTAAGCAGAGACTGGTCACATTCAGATATGAGAATAGAATAAAGCCATGTTGATTTAAATAGTCTGGTAAGAATACATGAATAGGCAAACTGATCAGATAAAAAATATAAAAGTAGGCTCAAAAACAAATGGAAATTTCATATATAATAAATGTTACATGAATCAGTATGGGAGAAATTAAATAGTGATATGTCATCATGTGACAAGTAGATAGCCATCTGTACACAGAAATACTAAATTCTTATACCTTGCAACAAAAACTTCCAGTGGAAAAAGTTTTACTCTTAAAGATTAAACGAGGACCAGTTTGATAGTACAGAGGACTAAAACACCTGCTTGTGAAAGCATATCGGCCTGGGTTTGGTCTCCAGCCTGCTGTGCTGGCCCTACCCCCAGGACTTGCTGACACTTTGATTGAGACTGGGTGTGGTGAGGTGCTTCTGTACTCTCACCTCTTGGGAGGTTGCAGGAGAATCACTATGAGTATGATCTACATAGCCAGACCATATAGACCCTGGGCTGGAGAGATATCTCAGCAGTCTAAAACACCTGCTTAGGCAAGCTTAAGAAAGTGTTCAGATATTTTTCCATCAATCATTGATATTCTAATAAATCCCTATAGAATGTGATTTAAAAAAAACTGTTACACATTTTTACACAGAAACTTAGAAACCTGAGCATATACAAAATCGTAGCAGGTCCATCCTATGCCAGTTCCAAGTTAAGTCTAAGATGCTTGATTCTCAGAAAGACAGTGATGTTAAGCTCAAGCACCTACATTATAGAGTAATGTTATCACTAAATTTTTCTTCTGGAGGGTTAAGAATATAAGTTTACAGACCAAAAATTAGAGAAAAATAAGAGCTACAAGGATAGCCAATATTTTGGCCCTAGCTCTTCAAGATCAGTGAGCACTCTGGACATATGAGAACCTGTACTATAACATTCTATAACTCAGTGGTGTCCCAAATTTTCTGTTCAAGGAGATTACGGAGCCATAGAGGAAAGGGATCAGTGATATATAGTGTGCCTAAGGAGAGTCACCTAGAGAGAGAACATTCTATCAGGCTTTCACAGACAGCAAACTGGTCAAGCAATGGCTGTGACTCATCCAGACGGCTGACACTGACAAAAGTTCAACAAAATGCTGTACATGGTTTCAAGGTAAATACTGAGGGGTTCTGACTGGCCTTGTCAGATAAAAAAGTTACATGTTTTGTTATATAGGTCTTGCTTTAACTTGAACTTAACCACCCTGCAGAAAAATTTAACCATGAAGCATAAAAAGTAAAGCGACATTAGTATGCTCTGCTGTAAAGGGCTCAAGTCAACAGCTTCTATAACCCACTACTATTATGGAATATTGGACTATGTATACAACTACTTTCTGTTAGTTCAATGAGAAGAAATATTTGTACCAATGATGTTTAGAAAAATTATCATATCTGTACCTTGTACTCTGAACAACTACAGTGAAGATAACAATATGCACTGTATGAATTGTGGCTGTCCTACCAGCGAGTTTTGAAACTGCCTTATTGTTGTCTTATTAAAACTAATAAACAATGAAAAAAGAATGCTCAGGGACTGTGGTTGGATCTCCGGCACTACATGCTGCACCAGCCCAGCTCCCAGGGTGGGACGAGCTGGGCACACACACACACACACACACACACACACACACACACAAATTAATTAATTAACTAATTAAAAATTACAAAGTTTTATTGTAGGTTTTAAATAAACTATGAGAAAATCTCTGCAATAAAACAAAGAAGCATCATGGAATAAGGCAGTGTGAAGAATGGCCACTTAGTTACTCTCCAAAGGTATATGTTATCCTTTCATAAAATTGAGAAAATGCAGAGCCAGAGAATAAATGTTCCAGCCTTTATCAAATCTAAAAGGACTGTTACTTCCTGTAGGATATATGCAGAGTCATCTGATGATCCTTGGGCAAGGTGATTAAGAAGTAATGATGTCATTCTGTCTCTACTTTTTCCTCTATTTGCTGCTAAAGTGAAGACCGAGTTCCTGAACTGTGGCAGAACTTAAGCCTCCCCAGTTACATAGTGATCTGCCAATGAGACAATGGAGTGCCATGTGAGTGCGAATTAAGCTGTCATTATCACAAACAACTGAGATTTTAGAGTTCAGTTCTTGTAACAGCTAGCATTTTCTAAATTAGATAGGATGTTGCCTTCCAATGTACTTACATACTAGAGTATATAACTATGTTCTATATGTGTAGCACGTGACCAAGGCCATATGCAAGAAGAAACTGAAAGTAGTGGTTCGCTTCCTTCCTTGCTCCCCAGTCATCTTGGCGGCTGCTCCTGGTTGAGGACCATCTACATCTAAAGCAGGAAGATGGTGGCCTCGAAGAAGATGAAAAAACCTCTGGAGTCCTTCAACTCTAGACTCCAACTTTTTATAAAAAGTGGAAAGTATATGCTGGGGAACGAGCAGACGCCGAAGATGATCAGACAGCGAAGTGAAATTCATCATCCTTGCCAACATTTTGCCAGCCTTGAGGAAATCTGAAATAGAGTACTGTGCTATGCTGGCTAAAACTGGTGTCCACCACTATAGCGACAATAATAATCAAACTGGGCACAGCAGGTGGAAAATACTACAGAGTATGTATGATCATTGGTCCAAGTGATTCTGATCTCATTAGAAGCATGCCAGAACAGACCAGTGAAAAATAAGCCAAGCAGAATTTTTCATTAATAAAACGTGCCAGAGTGAGAGCAATCAAGCGAGAGAGAGAAAGAGAGAGAGAGAGAGAGAGAGAGAGAGAGAGAGAGAGAGAGAGAGAGAGAGAGAGAGAGAGAGAGAGTTGGTTCTGGAGTTGGATGATGTTTGGGAACAGCATATGAAAGAGACTTGTCATGCTCTGTTTTTTATACCATGCTATTTAGATTTAATATCTCATCAAAAATAAAGAGAAGTATTTCAGTGTAGAAGCTGTAAGTAGATATTTAAGATAATGAGGAGTAAGAATACTTGAAGAAGTTTCTACATGTAATAGCAGGAAACACTCAAAATGTCCTCATGGAGTCTTAATGACTGGGAGGGATTCTTCCTCCTCTGACCCAAGAGACAACAGAAACAGCAGATGTATCGCCCATAACAGAAAAAATTGAAGTGAACCAATGCAGAGACATAATTTCTCACCTGTTAGGTGGGTAAAAATGTGAAAGTTTAATGATTCACTCTGTGTGGAAGGCTATGGGGAAAGAGAATCTCGTATATCCATAGTAGAAGAAAGAAGAACCTGCTGAATTCTACTAAGCATGTCCTAGTCCCAGCAGTTCCTTTTTGCTAAGTAAAGCAAACCTGCTCCTATAAGTAAACCTGTGCAAGTACAAACTGACAGAAATATACAAGTCTTCACTGTAGCATTGTTGGAGGAATACAAAATTGAAAGTAAATCAAGGATCTTGTAATAAGGGTCTAGTTTAATAAAACCCAGAACATTTAATGCACATTAATCTCTATAAACCAGCATAAAAATACCCAAAACATGAAGCTGGATGAATGTGCAGAGAAACAAAGTACAGAAAGAACAACTGTGTTAGACAGTTGTCCATTGCTGTAATAACTATCTGAGATAAGTCAGTTTGTAAAAAGAAAGGCTTTATTGTGACTCACAGCTTAGAAGTTTCAGGCCATGATCGTTTGGCCTTTGTGTCTGGGGCCTGTGGTAGGGTAGGTCTCAGTGGTAAGACTGTGACAGAAGGAGAGGCTCACCTCATGGCAGACAGGAAGTAAAGAGAAGAAAGAGGCAGGACCAGGATCTCATATCCCCTATCCAGGCACACGTCTGCATAGCCACAAGCCTTTCAACTAGGGCTCATCCCCTCAGTTTTCACCACCTCCTGGTAGTCCCATAGACCTATGGCACATCCTTTAAACTATAGACTTTAAGGGACACTTATTAGCACCAGAGCATCCGCGTATATTATTTTTAAAAATTTTATAAGAAGAGGAAAAAAATAAGTATGTGTTTTTTATTTCATTTTATTTTTAAAAAGAAGCTAGAAGGATAAATAAGCAACTAATGATTATCTCTAAGGCATAGGTTAAAAGAAAATACAGGGTAAATGACAACAGTGGCCATAAAGTTTGACTATTACCTTTTTATTACAGGATTGATTGGTTTTTTCTTTTTTTAAATTATGCCAGGCATGGGTGGTGGCACATGTCTCTAATTCTGGCACTCAGAGGCTGAGGCAGGGGAACTGCAAGTTCAAAACCAGCCTCAGCAGCTAACTGACTTAGACCTTATCTTAAAATAAAAAAAACAGAAAAAGAAAAATTAAGAGGACTGGGATGTAACTCTTTGAGAAGGCCCTGGATTCAATCCGTACAACTGGAAAAACCAATAAATAAATGGTTTTTGTTATGGGCATCGTAAACAAAAAAGGAGTCTAGAGTCGTTCCATTTCGTATTTCTCACCCAGCTTGTACGTGTTTTTTTTTTTTTTTTCCACCTATAACCTCACACGCATACCACTTCACTGTTTTCAGATCAGTCTTAAACAGCATGTCCTCTGTATATATTCATGAATATTTCAATGTGTATCCATATTAGGGTTAGGTTTTTTTAAAGTGATAATACTACAAATTACTATAATTTCTTATATCTACTGAAAATTGACAAGATATTTAGACTAAATTTTTTATGGCTATTACCTTATATTTCAGCTTCCCTTTTTGCTTTTTTGCATATAGTGTATAAGCTTCTTCTAAGGCTTTATAATGGTACAATTTATTGATACATTTTTATTTAGAATAATTTTAATCTCAAGGCAAAGTGGCAAGGATTTCACAAAGAATTCTTTTGTACTTTTTATCAGGTATCCAAAGTGTTACTATTTTACTGTATTTTGTTTTTATTGTGCCTTTTCACTCTCTCTAAATGTGTATGTATGATGTTTATGTGTTTAAGTATACATGTTATTTTTCTAAACCATTTTAAACTAAGTTGGAGAGATGACTTGATACCATTAAATATCTACATGTACTTTCTAAGAATATTATGAAAAATAACAACTGTAGAAATTAATGTTATATGAAACTATTACAACTAAAAATCTCATCCAAATTGTACCAGTTCCCCTGCAATAGGCTTTATGGTATATACAATAAATAAATTTTGTCTGGATAGCAGTCCACTACAGGATCATAGGTTACATTTATTATCTTGTTTCTTCATATCTTTTTAGCTGAAATTCTCTTTTTATACTAACTTTTTTAAAGGAATTCAGGCAAATATTTTAAAGTATATTCTTCAATTTGGATTTGTCTGATGTTTTCTCATGATTATATTTGAGTTAAGGATATTTTTCAAGAATACCATATAGGTGATATTTCTTTCTCAGGTAGAATATTAGGAGACATATGATGATGTCTTTTCATTCCATTTCTGTTGACTTTAATTGTTTGCTTTACATGATATCTAACAGCTTTTCCCATTGTGAAATGACTTTTTCTCCCTTGTACTGAGATTTGTGTGGATAATATGAGATGATGAAGATACACTGTTCCTTATCAAACTTTCACCCACAAAGTATACTATTAATGATGCTTGTTTAAACCTGTTATTACCATGACATTTGCCAAGTAGTGATTTATCTAAGTCTACTATTCCCTTTGCATTAACTAATTGGGTTCTTCCATGAGGACAAGCTTTTCTTTCTCTCTCATTTGTTTATATGCACACCAACACCCAGAGTAAAATAAAATATTTGCTAACTATTCATCTGACATAGGGTTAATATCTAGAATATATAAAGAACTCAAAAAAATTAACAGAAAATATCTAATAAATATCAAACAATGATTTATATAATCAGCAATTGGGGAAAGACATAAAAAATTATAAGATTAACATCTAGTTAGAATGTTAGTTAGAATGACTATTCTATAAGTCAATAATGAGTACTGGCAAAGACGTGGAGATTAAAAAAAACCCTTATATATTGTTGGGAAGAATGTAAGTTAAGATAATCACTATGGAAAACAATTGGAGGTTCCACAAAAAGCTTAAAATAGAATTACCGTATAACAGAATCACTTCGGGAAATATATTGAAGGAAGTTAAGTCAGCATACTGAAGAGACCTCCATGCCTTGCTATTTCTTGAAATGCTACTTACTATAGCTAAGATGTGCAATCAACCTAGGTGCCCATCAACACCTAGGTGCCCATGAATGGAGAAAGAAAATATCTCTCTCTCTCTCTCTCTCTCACTCACACACACACACACACACACACACACACACACACACACACACGGGGGGGGTATTAGTTATCGATAAAGATAGGTGGAATCCTGTCATTTTCAGAAAAGGATAACTCGAGGCTATCATGCTAAGTAAAATAAGCTGGACTTGAAAGACATATTGCATGTTCTCTTTCACATGGAAACTGAAAAAGGGATAACTAGGTTACTATGAAGTATGTTTGTGGATGGATGGAGTTTCAGGTGTAAGAAGGGTGGATGGCCATGATTGATTCACAATTATGCATATATGGAAATATGACAGTACAACTGTACAATAAGTAAAATTTAAAAAATACAAACATAAGTAAGAATTCATGAATTGTTTTAATGCTTATCAGTGGAAACCTCTTAAACGACCCTTGTGTGCCTCTGAATAAGCCCATGATTTTTTAAATCACTTCTTTGTTTTCTGTTACAAACAGATATTCCAGGTTCATCCTAAACATTCTTTATTTGGTTCTTCAATGTGCCATTTGTCCTGGAAGTCGTGGTTTCTTTCAGTGCTTGAAACTATGATGTACACATTGTAACCATTTATTAGTTCTTCCTGGTCCACAGTTGACTTCTGAATTGTATCAATGCTTTTTAAAAATTGTAGTTAACACATTTAGACTCCAGATGACAAATAGATTGTAAATTCACGTAACCATACCAGTAGAAAGTAAATTTGATTTAATTTTTTAATTTTTAGGCTTAGGAGCTGGGTTCAAATTTATTACTATCACTCAATTATTTTATAATTTCATCTTATTTACCTGCCAGTTGGAGGACATAAACAACTCTTTGGGTTGCTGTGAAGACTTAATGACAGTTAAGACCAGAGACACACAGTATAACCAAAATATACCTATTGCTCTATGAATAGTTATTTGTATTTTGCACAGCATTCAACATTATATATGAGACATAATTGTTGAATTATAAGTCCTTTAATCATGAGATATATTTCTAAGTTCATTAGTAATAGAGCAGTTTTGAGCAGTCCTTACAATGATTTTAAAAGTATGGAGTTGATTATTCATGAGTGCCAAATGTTGTGATACACACCTGTAATAGCACTCTGGGAAGCTGAGGCAAGAGGATTGCTGCAAGTCTGAGGCCAGTGTGGGCTATGTGCTGAGAGCAAGGCCAGCCTGAACTACATAACAAAATCTTGTCTCAAAAAACCAAGCCAAACCAAACAAAAACAAAGTAAGACAAAATGAAAGGAAAATCCTCATGAACATAGGAGGAATAAAAACAAGCTAAAGTTGCTTTTCAGCTCCAGGATGCTCTAATAGAGACTTGAGTTAACAATTCCTAGATCAGATTTGTTGGCTTTAGATAGAAATAATCTGTGTAACTCATTTATCCTAGGTTAAAGAAGTATCTTATTAAATTTCAACAAGTCTACTTTACAACATTTATACTTTTCCACTTTAAGAGCAGAGGATGAAAGTAAAATACAGGCAGGGCTGGCCAGATAGCTCAGCGGGCAAAAGTGCCTGCTTAGGCAGAGCACGATGGGCTGGGCTGGATGGGGGGTGGGGGGGCATGCACTGTGAAATGGCAGTTGAAACTGGGTGTGATGATACATGCCTGTAAATCCCAGCGCTTGGGAGTCTGTAAACAGGAAGATCACTAAATTAGGTTTTTAGCTTGTCCATATTTATTCAGTATAAAAACATTCGCTTATTGCTTTATCAAGTTCAAATACATGGCAAATTGGCTGCATTTAGAGCCATAACTGCTACAGTATTTTATTCAACAGCTAGTTGGACACCATTTTATGTTCAAAATTTAGCAGTGGCCACTGATAGAACTGCTGTCATTATTTACTTCTACCCTGTCAAGTGTTTTGTGTGGCAGACATGGGGTAAGCCCATGTGACTGTTGTGGTAGCTAATCATCTGTACTCTTGGGGCAAAGAACATGACTGGACCAGGGCCTTATCCTTCAGCATACGCCTTTGTAGTATGTAACCCTTTGCCTAAAATTGCTTGAACCATCATAAAGAATGAGTCCAAATTTACAAAATAGTTGGAACATCAGTTAGGTATGAGTTCTTTTCCTGGGCTGAGTGAAAGGAATGCTGGGAGGGATGAGAAAGAAGGAAGGAGAGAACCTCTTAGAAATACTGTAAGAATGCACAAGCCAAACACAGTGTTTAATAATGGAAACATTGCCTTCTGCAAAAAGTAGGCAATACTGTTGAAAGGGTACAATGAGGCACTAAGGTAGCTGTCGTATAACTGTGTAATAGGATTTCTTATACAATAACAGTTTTTAAATGAAATAAGTAAACTAAGTTTTTCTTAGTTTTGTACGTCCTTAGTTTAGACGTATTTTCTGAGTAGCATAGTAAGGATTAGTGAGTTCTTATTTATAAGCCTTTAGGTCCACCGTTAAGGCATGTTATAAAATAGTTATGCTGCTGTAAAAAACAAAATTACTCTGTGAACTTGCCGCAACGAATGTAAGTTTTCTCACAAGACAGTGTTGAATAGTACAAGTTTGTCACTGCTATAAACTTTCAGTAATTGCTAATGAATATTCAATTTGGGCATATAAAAATCCTAAACTAAATTGCATTAACTCTTAGTATAAAAAGGTTTGTCACTGGGTACTTCTGGTGTTCAGGTTTCATTACTTTTTAGTATCTAAGGATAACTCTGAAAATCTTCCTTTAACAGTCAGAAATGAGGGTTAGAAGGTAGACTTTTATTATCTGCTATATATTAATTTATTCCTAAGCAGTATCACTCACTCTGCAGTTTTAACCGTGATGCATGCATGACAATTGAAAGCACACATCTGCATTCTACCACATTTTACCACGCCAATATTAAAACAATACTTAATGCCACAAATAGATCAGACTCACTTACTTCTTCACTTTTGCTCTACGAGGAATACCTAAGATGGGCCACTCCAGGTCTTACTGAATTGACTTTTTACTCATACATGAAGAATACCATTTCTGTTAGAAACATCATGCTTGATAAAAGGATAAGTGCTTTTCAGGAAAGTCATAAAGATAATGAGATCTCCACCTTCAACAGCAATATTTATCATTATTTTAGAAAGACTGGAGAATTTAAGCCCAAAGGTAATTCTACCGTGTGTGTGTGTGTGTGTGTGTGTGTGTGTGTATGTGTGTGTGTGTGTGTGTGAGAGAGAGAGAGAGAGAGAGAGAGAGAGAGAGAGAGAGAGATGATACTACCCTCTCATGTAGTTTTATTCATAGAATATGCTAAAAAATCTACAAAGAAAAAACTCTTAGGTTAAACAGTTTATCAAGGTCCTACAATAAAACAACACAAGGTTTTAGAATATTCAAAAATAAACTGTACTTCTTCACATTTTGTAACACTTTATTTCTACAGTAGTGTCCTACTTTCAAAACTCATTACAAAGCTGTGGAAACGTGACTTTGTAGTACTGACATAAGGAGAAGCCTATAGGTGAATAGGATGAGGTCCCAGAAGCAACCCTTTATGTTTATAGCCAATTGATTTTTGACAGTGCTGTCAAGACAGTTCAGTAGGAAAAATAATAATCTTTTAAATAAACTATGCTGGGACAACTGATTGCCACATACAAAACAAATTTTACCTCTACTTTAAAACATACTTAAAAAATGACTCAGAGTAAATCATATGCCTACATACAAGAGCTAGACCTATGAAGCTTTTTAACAGAAAGCATAGACAATGGATGGCAAAACTTGTGAGAGCTTTCAACAATAAAAAATAGCCTACTGCAGCACTCATGCCATGGGTTTGCCACCACTGACACAGAAGTTAATCTCCATGATTTCCTTAGCTATGACACCAAAATGCAAGTGGCAGAAGAAAAAGTAGGTGAAATGGACTTGGTCAAAATTGAAGACCTTTGGGCTTCAGGAGCTCCATGAAAAAAGTGGAAGAGCAATCCACAAAATACCAGAAATTATTTGTAAATCACACATTTCTGAAGGACTTATAGCAGGAATATATTTTTTTAAATAGAGATATGTAAAGGGTCAGCAGAGCCTAAAAAAGTCACTCAGTATAGAAATCCAAGCTGCGCATAGTGGACCATGCCTATAAACATAGCAGTTGTGAGACTGAGACAGGAGAGTCACCATAATTTCAAAGCTAGCATGGACTACATGGTGAGTTCAAGGCCAGCCCAATCTACAGAGCCACCACTTCCCAGGCTTATGGCTGAGATCAAGTGTGAACTACAAAGCAAGAACCTACCTCAAAAAAATCTAAATCCAAGCCACAATAAAATACTACTTCATTTATGGTATAAAAGGTAAAGTTGAAAACAAAAGACAACAACTGCTAATGAGGATATTTAATAATTAAGACCCTCATATAATGGGAATAGAAAATGACACAGCCACTTTAGAAAATAATTTTGTAAACATTATATAGAGCTATTATATCACCCAGAAATTCTACTTCTGGGAATATACCTAGGAGCGGTGAAAACATCTTCATCTACAAATTTGTATAACAATATTCCTAATAGCATTTTTTATAGTAATACAAATGTAAAATTTGTACATGGAGGTAGAAATAGGAAACAGCCCTAAATGGACACTGGGAATGTGTCAAGACTATTTTCCTAGGAGCTATCACAGTCAGCCATTATTTCTAGGTTGATTTAGGCAATTGAACGGTATATTGAGAACAATATGTTACATTCTGTTCTAAAGGAACCTACTTCCTGCCATAATAAGGTCTACTAAGACTAGAATTTGTCTACATTATACGGTGAGTACAGTTTGCTTTTATGATATGAATGGTAGGTCTCTATAGTTTTAATGATTTCTGAGCCATTAACTATATTTACATAGTGAAATACATTGTGAATCTCTTAAAATCTTCTTTAATGGAAATAGGGATATAGATAAATTGTAAAACACTTGCCTAGCTTAAGTGAGGCTCAGAGGAAAAGCCTCCTTACCAAAAGAAAAAAAAAAAACCTTCAGTTACAGATTATGAAAAATGAAATACTTAAGAAATTAAGTTATTTTGAATTATTTTATTTTTCATTACAAATTTAAATTTTAAACTTTCACAATATTTTTACAAGCTGCAGAACAACAGACAATATGATTTCTTCCACAGAACTTTAACCAGATATTTCTACAAAATATAAGCTTGTGATTAAGTACATGTTAATTGAACCCTTAGCTGAGCTAACATTCATTTGAATCACTTTATCAGTTTCACAAAACAAATCAAGTATGTAAATATTAAGTTTAAATAGTCACAATGTATATAAAATATTAGAAGTCTACTTCATTAGTAGAAAACCACTTTTTTGGTAAGAAAGGTTATAAAGTGAAGGAAAAGAAAAATCATACTACAAACAAAAATGCATTGGTAAATTTACTGTAAATACGTAAAATAGTCACATGAACTTCAAAAATATTATAACTTAAGAATTGTTTTAGATAATGACCAAAAATCAGATAACAACAAACGCTGGTTAGACTGAATGGGGAAAGGAAAACTTTGACATTGTTACTGGAAATGTAAACTACTACAATCACTGGAGAAATGATTATGGAGATTCTTCAAGAAATGAATCATAGAAATTCTGCTTGATCCAGCTATTCCCCTTACAGATGTCTTTGCAAAAGAGTTAAGGACATGGCACCACCTGGGGCCTAACCATGATTATAACAGCACAACTCATAATGGCTCAATCTTGGAAGGGGCCTATAGCCTCATCAACTGACGAATGCCTAAAGAAAATGTATTTGTGTGCAATGCAGTACCATTTCACCATAAGAAATGACATACTTGAGTCATTTGCAGATAAATGGATGCACCCCGAGAGCATAACATTAACTGAAATAAATCCAGCACATGGTTTAAATATCACATGGTTTCTTTAATGTGAGAAATTCAAAGTATAAATAAAGAGGGAAATAAAAGATAATAGGGGGCCCGGCAGGATGGCTCAGTGGTCTAAAGCACCTGCAGGCAGCTGGAGGGACCAGGGTTCAATCCCCGGCACCACAAGCTGCGCCAGCCCTGCCCTCAAGGCAGGCTGAGCCGGCCATAAAAATAAATAAACAAAAGTTCTGTAACAAAAAAATAAAATTAAAAAATTTCTTAAAAAAAAAGATAATAGAAAACTTGGAGATAGATCTTTTGCAAATGATAAGGCAACCAAGCAAGGGAGGAAGCGGAGGACAAGGGCAGGTAAAGAGAATTGAATGTGTTAGAGATGTGCACCAACTCCCCGTGATGCAATTATCCTTATGTGCTGCATTCGTGTATCAGTAAAAATAAATAAACACATAGATTAATGCATGTATGCAGAAATTATTTTAGCTCTAATAATGAATGATCTCTACTTTTTAAAATGTTTGCTAAATTTAGAGCATATTTCATATGTTCAACACAAGATAAAGGCAACATTTCATTTAATATATTTGAATAATGCTCTCCCATTCTCTTTACTGGTGCTCCTAAGTATAAGAGTACGAGCATTAAATTTGTCATGGTGCCCTTTTGTCTGGCCATATTAAAGACATGCTTATATTTAAGCTTCACTGCAGAATACCAAAATAATTTTTTTTCCTTTATTTTCAACAACTGTAAAAAACATGGTAGCAAACCAGTTTCGTAGATATTGTGGGTACCAATGATCAAGTTTCTTGAAATTCTTACATAAAGTACTTGGAAATTGGATTACTTAACCAATAAAATAATTTTTTTAAAAAAGAAGCAAAAATAACTTAAGCACTCATCATCTGATGAATGCAAATGCATACTATGATATTGCATGCAATTAAATATTCTTTGGCCATAAAAAGGAATAAAACAGCAGTATGTGCTTTATCTGCTATAACATGGTTAAATCCTGAAGGTCTTAGTCTGAAAGAAGACAGTCATAAAAGGCTATGTTTCTATGAATATGAAATGTTCAGAATAGGCAAAACAATAAATAATTTCAGTTAATGCTTTTTCCCTCTTGTAGCTCCTGGCATTCCCATCAGCCCTGTACATTGCTTATAGTTGAGTTTTCTAATAAAACCCCAGTCTGTACTTATTTCTAATGATATTTGAATTATTTGAATTTTATTCCAATAATTTGGGAAGGAACTATCACATATCCTGAAACTTACCTATGAATAAATAAATATAATGTTTTTTTGTCTTTATTTAGAGTTGTAAATCCAGACTGCAAAATTTTACATATCACCATTCTTTTTCCTTAAGCTACCAGCTACTGGGTAGCTGACACATCTTACACACTTTTGACATTGTGTTTGATCAGCTATTTGTCATCATGCAGGCTTGGCCCCAAAGATTAAACTTGTCACTCCTGATAGTAACATAAGTAATGATATACTAAATGTAGGTGATGGTATAAATGTTTTTATTGTCTTTACCTTATTATGTTTCTTTAGAAATATAAAGGGCAATCTTTTTGTTACAGTGATCGCAAAGGGGACCATTTATAAAAGATAAACTTTTATATAATGATAATAGACTGTTGGATTTCTGTACTTCTTTTCAACTTAAAACAATCTTTTTCATCAAATTTAAAACATCTGTTAGATAATAAAAGATACTTCTTTGGCACTAAATGATAACTTTTCCTTCTTTATAATAGTGGTTTTCTTAAAGCATTTAGCTTTTTTTGGGTAACAGATCATTTAGTTTTAAATATTAAACTTGTTTCACTTGTATCAGTGGCAAACAGAATTGCTTGTTTTGAATAGCTATGTAAGGTCAGAAGTGAAGATTTCCTATTTATTTAGCTGTCATATGCTTTACTAATATAGAGAAAACCCAGAGGAATTTAGTACAGTTCAGTGTTAAAGTTCATAAGAATAGAAATAATTTTCTAACTTTAGTTAAAACTCATAGATTTTTTTTTTTAAAAAAAGGTTTAATTACAGATGTCATTTCTGTGATTTCTACTGAGGAAATAGTAGAGAGAATACCCAACTGAATGTTCTCTCTCATTCCTGAATAATTATATTCTGGAAACAATCACCTTGTAGGTAACATTGGTGGGAAGGCCAGAGAACATCTGATTTTCAAAATGTTGGAATTAATGCATAGTAATTTCACCTTTGAAAAAAGTATTAGTGTTGTGATTAAATGGATCCTTTTACTTTTAGCGATACTCTAGTGCTGCCTAAAGTGAGTTATATTTGCTCTTGAAAAATAATTTTGAGAGACTTTACAGTTTGTGGAAATGTTAAATTTATGGGATTATAACCAGAAACTGTAGTGCATTCTTGTATGGGAGGCTGAAGCAGAAAGACTACAAGTTTAAATTGTGCCTGGACAACTTAGGATTTACAAAATATAAAGGACTTAAGACATGGCTTAGTGTTAATGCCTTAGGATCGATCTCTAGTGCCAAATGAATGAGTGAGTGAATCATGTTGTTAGATTAAAATATGTTTTAAATGGATTTGAAAAGATTTATGGGCCAGGGAGATAGCTCAGTAGTATAAGTGCTTGTCTGGCAAGCACAAAGTCCTGAGTTCAGTCCCTGGTACCATTAAAAACCAAAACCAAAACAAACAAAGATGTAAGTAATGTATACACATATTATTATATATAATATTGAAATGCCCACTACACAGTTTGTAATGATTGTTATAGAATTTTAACATCATAATAATGATGCATTGTAAATACAGTTCCTGCCATTGTTTTCCATTACCTTTTTTTCAGAAGTAATGCCTTAAAATTAATAAATTTCATAACTAAGAAATTTTTACATTGTATCTTTTTGTATCTAAAAATGGTATCTGTTTTTGTAGGACAGGCTTTAGAGCAATAGACAACTGCCATACTACATATATCATTCTGTAGTTTTTTCTCAACATTGTAAATTTCAAGTTTGTTTTCATTGATATATTTTATGTGTTATTTTAGTTTAACAATATGCCTCAGTTTATTAACTTAATTCTTCACAAGCATTTAGGTAGTTTCTTGTTTTAATGTATCAAAATTGGTGCTACAGTGCCTGTTTCTTTGAGCTCAAGTATAAAATTTTTTGTTTTCATATGTCCCAGAGAATGGAAGTCTTGAGTGTATGTGTATATTTAATTCTACTCATTGTTAACAATTTGATCTTCAAAGTTGCTATAGCAGTTTATATTTCCATCCCCAGGCATTTAAAAAATTGGGGATAATTGACATGCCACCAATATGTATAATTCAGTATGTAGAATACATTTCAGTGGGTGTTAGCATATTGACAAGATTCTAAACTGTTAGCTAAGTTTAGTTTCAGAATATTTTGTCACCGTCCCAAAGAAACCTTGTACCTATTCATGGTTATATCCCTTTATTCCTGCCTACTTCTACCTTTTTATGTCCTCCTACCTAATTTTAGCATCAATCTACTTTCTGTCTCTAGATTTATTTATTATAAATATTTTATATACAATACTATATTAATACTTTGTAACTGCTTTCTCTTAAATCTCTTGTTTATTTATTTAGGCACAGGGTATCACTACACAGCTTCAACTTGTAGTGCTCCTCCTGTGTCAGCCTCCCCAGTGCTGGGATTGCAGGCATGCACCACCACTCCTGGTTTGGCATGCAGTACCTGGAATTGAACTTGGGTCTTTGCACTTGCCAGGCAGATGTTTAGACTGCCAAGCTATCTCCCAGCCCCTTTTTTATATTTTAAAGCAAATAAATTGTTTTAAAAATAAATGAGATCCCATTTCATTAAACAAAATAATAAGAATTCAACAATGGTTGGTTTATTGCATATTATTGTCTTCTAATTAGTTGTTCAGATGTCTGAATACATAAAGATACAAAATTGGTCCACAAAAATTAAAAACAAAAAATTAAGCATCAATTATTCCTTTCAATGGACCAGTAGAAATCAGCAGCACAGTTATCCTAGATATCCTGTGTATATTCCATATATAAGCTCTTCTATTTTTTCTTTTCTCCTTTTCCTCATCTCAGTTGTTCCTTCACTTTAAGAAGCTTATTGCTGTTTCACAGTACCATTGTACCTGTCAGATTTTGTTTACTTGTTCAGGTTCTTACACTACAGAGACAATATGATGTTTACACACACAGGTCTGATTTATTTCACTTATGAGTGTGGTATCTAGTTGCATGCGTTTACCTATAAAAGCTTTGAGTTTACCTTTCTTTATGGCTAAATAATACTCCATTGTGTAAAAATCCCGTATCTTTTTAATCCATTCTTTAGTTGATGGGCTTGTGTTGTTTCCAAGATTTAGCTATAATGAGTTGTACTACTATAAACCTTGGTGCACATATATCACTGTAGTATGATGTGTTCAGTTGTTCTGGGAAAATACCCAGGAGAGGAATAGCTGAATTGAATTGGACATATACTCCTAGTGTTTTGAGTAATCTCCATGCTGATATCCATGATGATTGTTCCAGCCTGCATTCCCACCAGCAGCGGAGAAGAGTTTCCTTTTTCCCATGCCCCTCTCCCCAGCATTTATTCTTGGTTGATTTCTTGATTGTAGCATTCTTGTTGGGGTGAGATGGAATCTCAGCATTATTTTAATTAGCATTTTTCAAATGACCAGTGAGTGATGTTAAACATTTTTTTCATGCATTTATTTGTCATTTGTATTTCTTTATCTGAGAAGTATGTATTCATCTCTGATGCCCATTTTTTTTAATGGGTCCTTGAACTTGGGAGTCCTGATTATTTTTCAGTTGTCTATGTGTTCTATACAGAAGTCCTTTGTCTGAGAGACAATTGGCTAATTTTTTTCCCTGATTCGAGTATTTTCTTTTTACTCTGTTGTTTTGTTGTGCAAAAACTTTTCAAAAACATGAGATCCTAGTTGCTGGTTCTTTCGAAATATTTCCCATGCAGTTTAGTTTTTGTTCATGAAATCTCTACCTAACCCTATTGCTTCATGATTTCTATCTACTATCTCATCTAATAGATTTAAGGTTTCTATTTTAATATTTAAATCTCTGATCCATTTTGATTTTAGTTGAGTGCATGGTGATAGACATGGGTCTAATTTTTGCCTTTGGCATGTGGGAAGCCAGTTTTTCCGGTACCATCTTAATAAAGAGGCTGTCTTTCTTCCAGTGAACATATTTGACTCCTTTGTCAAAAATATGGTGGCTGAGAGAGTGTAATTGTGTCTGCATCTACTAATCTATTCTATTGATTGTCAGATCTGTTTTTGTTGTTGTTTGTTTGTTTGTTTGTTTGTTTTGCCAGTACCATAGGTTTGTAGTATAATTTCAAGCCAGGGATTGTGATGCCTCCTGCCTTTCCTTTGTTGCCCAGGATTTCTTTTGCTATTCTAGGTCTCATCTCATTCTAGATAAATTTTAGGAATGTTTTCTCTACATCTATGAGGTAGGCTAATGAGACCACACTGAATCTGTATAGCAATTTGAGATTCAAGCATATTGCATCACCTGTCACTATTTCACTCTTTTCTTTTCTTATCATTTCTTATCTTTTGGTAGTACCAGGAATTGAACTCAGGACATTGCACTTGCCAGGCAAGCACCTTTTCCACTAAGCTATCTTCCCAGCCCCATCTTCTCTTTTTTAATTAATGTTATTATGTTTTGCTCTCCATTCAGCATTGAGTGGACATGTTTATGTAATATTTTTATTTTCCCTAGGATAAAAGTTCACTAAAACTGGAATTATTAGGCTGAAGTATAAGATGACTCTTTATTTAACGTTTTGAAGAACTGCCAGAGTTGGCTAAATGATCCTGCAGCCCTAACAGCAATGTCTGAATTTTCCAGTTTCTCCATATCTTCACTAATAACTTATCTTTTTTCATTATGCATCCTATTAGATACAAAGTAGTATCTCGTTGTAGTTTAGGTTAGCATGTCTTTAATGACAATGAACATCTTTTCATGTGTTTTTGTGTTTCTGTATCTGTCTTGGAAATATTTCTATCAAAATCCTTTACCCATTTTTGAAATTGGATTTTAACCTTTATTATTGAATTATATGTGCTCTGTACTCATTCTAAAAACAGTTTCCTCATCAGCTAGATGATTTGCAAATAATTTATTCCTTTTTTTGTTTATCTTTTCACTTTCTTGATGGAGTTCTTTGAGGCCCAAAAGCTTTCAGTTTTAATCATGTCCAGTTTATCAATCTTTTCTCATGTTTTGATGTGTGACAAAGTAGCAAAGAAATTATTGCCCAACCCCAGATGAAGAATACTTATTCTTCCATATTCTTCTAAAATTTTGTTAGGTTTAGCTGTTGTATTTAATTAGATCTGCGATATGTTGTTACTTCACTTTGTATGTAATGAGACATATACACGTTCTTCACATGCAAGTATCCCTTCATTACAACACAATTAGTTTCAATTTTCTTTCACTGTTGTATCATTTTGGCATCTTATTGAAAAATCAACTAACCAAAAATATTAAGGTACATTTCTGAAACTTTCTATATTATTGATTGATATATCTGTCCTTGTGACACAAGACCACAAGTCTTAATTGCCATTGGCTTTTGCCTTCATTTTCAAAGTTAGAAAATGTAAATCCTGCAACTTTTTTATCTTTCTTAAAGATATTCTATTTTGGCTCCCTTGTACTTTGAATTTTAAGATAAACTTGTCCCTTTCTATAAATATAACATATTTAGGGTCTTTGGAATTCATATAAACCTGTAAGTCAATTTAAGGAGTATAGTCATCTTAACAATATTAAGTTTCTTGTTCTATCAGAAAACAATTGGATGTCTTTACATTTATTTATGTATTTTTTTAATTTTTAAATTTCTTCCAAAAATGTTTTGTTATTTTTAGTGTACAAATTTGTGCTTCATGAATATTTTATTTTTGTTGATACTATCATAAATGGAATTATATACCTAATTTGGGCAGTATATGGAAATAAAGTTGACTTTCGTATTCTGCAAACATGGTTAGCTCCTTAATAGGTTTCATACCTTTTAAGTTATTTCCTTAAGGCTTTGTGTACACAAGATTCAGCCCAGAACTTACCCATGCTCTTGAAGTTTTTAATTTCAGTGATATATTTTTACACTTTTAAAGGCCTACCTGTTCTGTTTTATTTTTAACCTCTTTTTCTTTATGTTTTCTTTTTGCCTTTTTTCTAGAAAGTGTTTACTTATGTTTTCAAACATTCTAAAGATACTTCTCTTAAAGCCTTTGTCAGGCTGTTCCAATAAAACTAATTTTATGTGGAGTGCATTTCTTTTCTGTTGATTCTGTTGGACACTTTGTTAGAATTAGATTTCTCTGAATGTTGGTGTGTCGGTCTACTCTGAGTGGGAGGTTTTATGAGTGTTTCGTTCTTTTTATTTGACTTTGATCATTCCTCCCTGTGGTGATCTCTCAATTACCTGCATCTGGCGCCCTAAGGCTCATTCCAGACCTAGGTCTTATAATGACAATTTCATGTTCAGCCCAGAGTGACATTCGGGATTCTGCAATTTGAGCTGTGGAGTACCCTTTAAAGGAGGGGGAGCCTAATACCAGTCCCCTTCATCAGACTATTTCTTCCCCATTTCTATGAAATCTATTTGGCCTCAGCCTTACCACACTGGAGTTTAACTGCTGGCCACCACTGTTTCCCTTCGGAGTCAAGGGTGCTGGTAGTCTCAGACCTGAACACTGTTTTGCATTTCTCTTTCCTTTGTGGTCCACTATGCTGAGCCTATTCATGTTTTCTTTCTTTCTTTTTTTTTTTTTTCTTTTTTTTGGTATGTAGTTATTGTTCTTATATTTCATTTATCATATTTTGTGTTTTGAAAAGCATATGGTTTGTGCAAAATTTTATATTAAATCATGAAGAAACTTTATCTTCCTTACTGAAAACACATTAATACATATTTATTATTGAATTTTGAACTTTCAACCAGGTAAAACTATATTTATTCTCTTATAACAAATATTAGTTTACAAGTCAAAATGAATATTATATTTTCATTTCCCAAGTAGTTTCCCCATCCCAAAATCCTTTCAGTAATAGTTGAGTATTTATTTACTATATAACAAACACTGTTCTTAAAATTTTAGATATTATCCTTTTTTATTCAGTCACAACCTACAAAATTGATATAATTGTTATTATTTTATAAAAGAATGAACTATATTTTAGATTCTTCAAGAAATGGTCAGTCCTAAGTGCCTTCAGGCAAGAGCAGGGACCCAGGGTGGCACCACATGCAGCACCAGCCCTGCTCTTGGGCACACTGAGCTGGCCACTGAGTCCAGGCAATTTTGGCACATAATTCTAGCACTGAGGAGGCTGAAAACAGGAGGATCACTACAAGTCTGATCTAGGCAGTGAGACCCTCTACCAAATATATTGTTTTAAAAAAGGAACTTGTCAAGTCATCAATAGAACCAATATTCAAACCCAGGTGTGTCTAATTTGAAAGCTTGTGCTTACAGTCTTTTTTTTTTTTTTTTTTTTTTTTTTTTTTTTTTTTTTTTTTTTTTTTTTTTTTTTTTTTTTTTTTTTTTTTTTTTTTTTTTTTTATGTGTGTGCCTTTCTGTTTTTAATTGTTGAAAAGTTTGCATTCTATTCTGTTCTTGCCCTTGAAAATTTTGTACAATTTTAAGATATTTTGGTATAGAAAGCTAAATTTGAAAAGGGAACAGATAGGTAATTTCAAATCAGAACTTCAGCCATTGTTTGCTTTTTTGTATGATTTCAGAGTTTATTTGAAGGACAGTCTCTGACCTGGTGGGATCTTTCTTGATTATAAGTTTTGTTCCTGTTGTTTTATCTCCATACCTAAACTAGGAATGTGTAAATGAAGACTTAAACCTAAATCTTACATAATACCAGCATTTATTGATTAATTAAAATATATAAGTATTTTAAGGAGATTAGTAGGATGGAAAGAGAATTAAGTGTTATAGAAGTTTTCAACCAGTAATGAATGGATAATTGAACTTAAGGATAAAGAAGAATTATGGCTACCACATGGGTATAGTGCTGCAAAAAAGATTTGAATTTGTATAATATCAAGAATTAAGATAGCAGATATAAGATCAAATGATCAAGAAGGACATGTAGGTGTGCTAGTGCTCTAGTAAGCTTATTTTAAGGGCTTTAGTGCTAGTTTGGGGTGAAACATTAAAAGAACACAATTTTAGCTAGATATTAAATGATGCATTAAGTAAAACGGAATAAAATAATTCTTAATGTATTGAAATTATCTGCAGAAATGACTATTTTCTGTGTCTGTTTTTCTAATTTTAGGAAATGGCTTATTGGAAACTTCAAGTTTGTATTGTTCAGTCTCTGTATCCCATCCCTCTAGGGCCAGCTCAGACCTTCATGCTGTCAAAGCAGATAAAACAGAACAGCTTGCAATTTGCTATAAAGGGGTCCTTGGGATGAAGCATTTTAATGTCCATAAAGAGTAGACAAGACCTTCATTTTTAAAGGCTCCCATGGAACATTTCAAACCGCATGGATTTGTCTAGGTGTCCTTTGCCAAAATTAATAGATTTAGGCTGAGGAGTTAGAAGAAAGCTAAGCATTCAGGTCTACTTACCATCCAGCAAGGTTTTACTATATTTATCTTACTTTAGTCCACATGCCCTCAAACTGAAAACACGAGTGAATAATATTTAAATAAGACAGACTACTGATGTTTAGACCTATGCCACTTAAATTTAGGGGAAATATAGAGTAACAATATTATTTTAGAAATTAAAAATAAGATATGATCTAGAGAACAGATTAAATTGATCTTTCTTGGCTTATTTTTTCCTCTTATTTATCAGTCTGAGGTTGAATTGCCTTTCAAGTTTCAAATAGCTCTTCCAACCAATAGCTCTGATAAAGAAAGGGCAGAGAGGGACTGGCGTGTAATAAAAACGCCAAGTATGTTATTTTGAATTCTTCTCATGCTTGAAGCACAGGAATATCTTAAGCTGTGATAGAATGGTGCAATTTTAAATTTTCCATTTGACTACTTTAAAAGGTTCATTGTCTTTTAATTAAACTACAGGGAGGAAGAGTGGAAATTAAAAGATGTAGTGCAGTGAAAAGGATGGCTTTGTGCTACTAGTACATGAGCGAAGACACCACAATAAAGCAAGATGGAGTGCAGCAACAAGTTTTATGCCTTCCAGCCTCCTCTTGGATGACTGTGGCAGTAATTTGGAGTTAATTTGTACAGTTTCTCAATAAAAGACTCTATGTTTTATTATTCTTTGATTCTTTGTAGCATCTCTTCCCAGCTATTCTTTCATTTTCTTTTTAATGTGATAGAATGTACCTTAAACCAGAAGAGAGAGCAAGGTAAGCTAGTTTAGGTGAGAATCTTAGATCAGGCTTAGTACATGGACATTTCCTATTCATCAGCTGCTGCTTACTTTCCTCAAAACGACTACCTCAAGTAGCTCCTTCTCTGAATCTCATGTTTTAGTCTCACTAAGAAGTGTAGACCCACTTTTTCCTATGGGAATGTTTGAGTTTCTCTGTTTGGGAATATTATTACCTGGTAGCTATTTTATTTTCCTTTGTCTGCATGAAGATTTTTTTTCTTTGTGTCCGTTTTTTCCCTTTGCTTTCTGCTCCCCAGTTGTCCCCAAGTCCTTCAAGCCAATGAGCTTGTGGTGACACCTTCTGGGCAGTCCTGGGAGTGAATTACAGCCATGAGCTCCATGATGGAGTTAGCACACCAATGATGTGTGTACTACTATATTTGGTTTGCTTCACCAATACAACTGATATAGTTCTTTTGATTGTGCACTATTCTCTGTGGGCATACATTTTCTGTGTGTGTGTGTGCGTGCGTGTGTATGCAACACAACAGTGTCAGGTTATTTACCAATCCTTTATAGCAGCAGGAAAATGTCCCATAAACAGTCTCTTTGGAAACAGTGTCATTCATCTCAACAGTTTACTATCGAAGGTAGGAGGAAGGATTCTTCACAACTGTTCTTGTCCATCCATGTCTCTCATCAGTTTTAATAAATGTAAAACATTTTGTGGGTAGCCTTGAATGAAACCTTGCCTTTTTCTGAATATACTATTTGCTCCACTTCTACTTTAAAGATGACTTAACTCTTATAAAAATATTTTCAGTGGTATCTTTTTTACACTGCTTAAGATGATGTAAGTGTACTATTTCTAATTTTCTTTTTTCACTGACTTTTGTTTAGACCTTGAACAGGCTTTTTGTATGGCTTCTAAAACTCATTGGCTAGATCTAGCAATGTTATCATTACTATCTTTTCAGGGAATTGGCAACTATTAACAGAACTTTATAAGCTTAATTTGAAGAATTAAGGCTCTCAGGAATGTTCTATTCTGAGTAACTCAATAACAAATTCAGAGGTACCAGGCAACAAAGGTATGCCTGACTATCAAAATAGTTACAAAATTGCCTCTGTCTGTAACACCACTTAAGACAGTATCAAATAGAATAATACAAAACAGTATAAACTTAAGAGTGAAGCTAACTGGTACGGTTGGATTGCAGACTTCAGAATGGGACCTCATGCCTTGGCTCTTCACCGAATCCTTTAGTGAAATGTTGCACATGCAACAGAATATATGCATTTGTATTTTGTAAGGAGTCCAATATTTCTACTGCATAATAGAGTCAAAGTAGGGACGCATCACCTTCCGGTTTTGATTTACAATCAGATGATAGTTGAAAAATAGATTAGAGATGTAATGAAAATGGGAGAAACACTTTCATGAAATTAAAAGAAAGCTTAAAACACTAAGGGTGTGAGTGAGTAACAAAATATCCTATAGTAACTGTGGAGATGATGCTTTTATTTGAAGTGGGGGGAGGGAAGAGAAAGCTACAAGGAGGCAAAAACACAATTTGGTCTAAAATTGAATTTCTCTGATAAGCCATTTCAGAAGCAGCTTGTCTTATTCACTCAGCAGCAAAATAATCATATGCGCTTTAATAATCTTTATTTTACAGGAGTGTGTTGCCAAGGTAACCAAATGTAAGCAGGGGAACAGCACCTTGCAGATCACAAAGACAAATCTGTGGAAAGAAATTTCACTGAGTTTCTCTTTTCCTTACCAGTGTAATAAAAACTCTTATTTTTCCTGCACTACTTAATAATATCACTAAATATCTTTTTCTCTTTTGCTTTTTCATATGTGTTTAAACATGGACAATAGCATATGTCTGGAACTGTCAAGCTCAGTGGGCTAAGCAAAAAACAGATGTTATATCTTTAGCATTTTTATATAATTACTTTTTATTACTATTTTACCCCATCTCCATCCCTCCCAACCTTATGTTATTTCCTTCTCTCTGTAAACCAATCTGGTGATAGTATTCCAAATAAAAGAGCTTGAGATGGGAGTTTGCATTTGGCTATATTAATGAAAATTTATTAGCTAACCTTGCTGCATGGAGATTCTAAAGAGGTGAAGATTTTAACTGAAGCATCCATTTTTGGGAGGGGGTAAATTACATTATAGCAAACAAAGTGACAACCATTCCAACCAAAAGCTGCAGAAATAATCATTTCTTTATACTCATACACATATGCACAAATAACCATCCCCCCAAGAAATGTGAAGAAGAAAAGGAAGCAATGTTAGGTTCTTTCAGCTTTCCACTAGACACTGTCTCTAGGAAATTGGATCATTCGAAATTAACAGACTGGAAGGTTTCCGTGCTTTCTCAAAAGAGATAATAAAAACTGGCAATAAGAATATGCCTACTGATCATTTGATTAGATCCCATTTATGGCAAATATATGGCTTATGTGCATTTGCCTATCAGTATCTTTGCAAAATGTCATAACCTGTGAAGGTGATTTAAGAACAAAATACTGTTTATGCTATAAAACTGAGGAGGGAGAGGGAAATAAAGGAAGAAGGGAAAAAGGAAGGAATAAGAAAGGAAGAAAGGATGGTTGACACTGACAAAAGTTCTGCAAACCACAGTTCATGGTTTCAGGGTAAATCCAGAGGGGACCTGACTGACCCTGTCAGATACAAAAGTTACACTTTTTTTTTTTTTTGCAACATAGGTCTTGCTTTATCTTGGTCTTAACCGTCCAGCAGAAAAGTCTAGCTATGAGGTATAAAAAGGAAAGCCATACTAATATGCTAAGTTGTAAAAGACTCAAGTCAACAGGTTCTGATAATGCAGATGATAATCCACTACTGTTATGGACTGTTGGACTATGTATACAGCTAATTTCTCTTTCTGCAATGCAAAGAAAGATCTGTACTAAAGATGTTTAGACAAGAAATCGTGTCTGCATCTTATACTCTGAACAGCTATGACAAAGACAAAAATATGCAATATATTAATTATTGTAAAAAATAAAAGGAAGGAAGGGTGGGTAGGTGGGTCAAAAGGGAAAAAGGAAAATCAAAAAGGATCTTGATGAAATTACATACAAAAATCTGTATTCAAATGAACATTAAAGTTTTGATTTCTGTCAAATATTTCAAATTGGCATGTTAGGCTTTTTTCATTGACTTTATTGAAAATCAATAATTATACAACATATTAAAAATTATAGACAAATATTGAAATGTGAAAGATATAAGATGTATACAAAGTGAATTTTAAAGAAATATTTCTGAAATGAATACATAGAATGAGATTAATGATAGATTGCACATTGTAAATAATTTATAAACTTCACTGAATATAACAATAAAAAGCCTAAAAAATGAAAAAATTTACACATCAGTCATATCATAGTTAACTCTGCCAAAATCAGAAACTTATGTACATATAATTCGAATTCTCAAAGTAGAAAGGAGTAGGCAATAAATATTTAAATATTTAAAATTTTTTAATTTAGTTGAAATTAAAGCACCGCATTTAAATTTTTGTTTTATGATTTATATTGTATCTTTGACTTACAGTCTATGACATGGTATATTTTCTCCTAGTATTAGAAACTTTAAAAAATATTCTTCCATTTTCCATTGAGTTTATATTACTTCTTCCTTGTTTTTTATACACACACACGCACAACCACACATAAGATTGACACTGTTTTGTAGAATTCTTCAATGACCTTTTACGTGGGTTCATCTAATATAAGCAAGTTTTACATAGTCCTGCATTACTACCATTTTGAGAGCTGTTTATTATTTATCCAGGACCATATAGCAACTTCTCTTGCCTTCTTGATTATGATCTTTGTTATTTTCTATAGTCCATGTCAGGAGATGTTAGAATATTTCAAGTTTGCATAACTGGAAAATATTTTACTTTTAGTTTTCAAAAGTATGCTTGCTAAGTGTAAAATTCAATGAGGACAGTTTTTTTTTTTTTTTTTTTTTTTTTTTTTTTTTTTTTTTTTTTTTTTTTTTTTTTTTTTTTTTTTTTTTTTTTTTTTTTTTCTTCCAGTCCTGTGAATTAATTAGTCTAGTTTCTTACCCACTTGCTGTTTTTTTCTTTCTTTCTTTCTTTTCTAATGTGGAATAAGATGCTATTTAATTTTGGCCCCGCATAGCTGATATCTTTTTATATATATGTTTTAAGGATTATTTTTAAAAATTAGTTTTGCACAATTTCGTTTTTGTGTAACTTGGTATGATTTTATTCATATTTCTTGTGAAAAAGGTTAATCTGTTAGTTTTAACATACTGTTTACTCAAATTTTGTGGATTATCTAGTTCTTCCTCTAGATCTGTAGAATAAAAGACAATCACAAATAGGTGCTCAAATGTCAGTTTCTGGGGCCAGTGAGATAGCACAGTGAACTAAGCACTTGTTTAAACAAAGTGCAGGGGCCAGGGTTCAATCCCTGGCACCATATGCCATGCTGGCCATACTCCTGGGCATGCTGAGCCGGCAATAGAGTCCTGGTGTGGTGGCATATGCCTGTAATCCCAGCACTAGGGAGGCAGAAAACAGGAGGATGACTATGAATTTGTGCTATAGTGAGACCCAGCACAAACAAAAGAAAACAAGCAAATATCAGTTTCTGAATGGGTTTTCTTCTAAATAATTTTAGATTTTGATGATATTTAAACTATATTAATTATTGTTACTAATATTTCTCTAGGAATTGTTCTTTCTGGTCACGTAAATCCTGCTTAAATACTTAAAATTAAAACTAATTTATGTTACATTAAGAACAAATAATGTTGAAAGAGCAAGTAAAATTTGAAAAGACCTAGTAAAGGCTTCTTCAAATAGTAAACTATAAGGAAAACAATCTATAGGGAAAATAACTAGTGATAATACTCTAATGTTCATAAAACTGGAACAACATCTTGTTGAAATTGCAAAGATTTCTGATGTTCTGCTGGAATTTCAAACTAAAATCCTATGGAAGTCAAAGTTTAATTCTCTTCAAGCACCACTGAAAGCTCTTGAGAAAAAAAAAGTTTTTGAGAAAAGTTTTAAATCAAGCATAGTCCATTTGAAGTCATTATCCATATGGTAGAATTATTGGTTTAAAATCAATTCCTCATTTTCATTCTAACTGCAGTGAATTTATTCAGTTCTTCCCTGAAGCAACATCTTTATATATATACATATATATATATATATATATATATATATATATAATTTGTCACTTGTTTTTTAATAAGAAAATACATTTCTTATTAAGCAATAAATTTTTCTGTCTTAAAAACTTGTAAGTTTCCTAAATTAAAGCTGCCAAAAAGGAAGATATTTTTCTCTCCTTGGGCTACTGCTGGCATCTAGATTCTCTATGGAAATGAAGTTGGTGGAGTGGGGCACAGAGAAACATACCTGAAATCCTAGGATTTGAGGCTTTAGCCTCTGTATGTAAAAATCATCAATAACTACATTTTTATTTAATTATTATGAAGATGAGGACATGGTTGATAAATGAAAACTTGGTGCTCTTAATTCAACTATAAAAAATTTTCAACCACTTGCTAGCATTTAGTCTTCCATATTGAGCAAAAAAATAATTCTTTTTCTTCTCTTCTTGAATATGGTGCAGTTTTGGAATCACATATAGCAAGATCTTAAAGTAAAACTGTTTTAGCTGTGGTCACAAGAAAAAATACTTCAGGGTAAAATATGAAGACACTCCAGTTCTTACATGAAAGGAAGGAAGAAAACAATTATGCAGTTCTGAAGCTTTTTAACCCTATCAATGATAAAAGGAATTAGGAAATTTTTAATTAAGGGGAGGGGTATTTGGAAAGAAAGTTTTAGTTTGCAGAGTGCTTCATCACAATGCCAAGGGGAAGGGATGGGATACACCTTCATTTCTCAGGATCCATGAGAGATAGACTAAGATCACTTAGCTTAAAAATGACTTCTACTCTTTACATATTGCTGTTTGGCTGCTGCCTGAAAAATCTAAAGAGCTTACTACTTATTGCTTTCAAAGTAGAATAACATAAAAGTAACAATTTTAGACAACTTGTTTGCTTTGAGTTTGTTGGAGAAAATGTTAGCTTCAGTGCATGCCATAGACCAAAGGTGATCACAACAGACATGACACAAGGTGTCTTTTTTTTTTTTTTTTTTTTTTTTTTTTTTTTTTTTTTTTTTTTTTTTTTTTTTTTTTTTTTTTTT